>VZTH01010362.1:466139-510485 GCA_013397815.1 Aleadryas rufinucha
TGACCTCTGCCAGTGCTCACCACGGCCTCCTCTGGCAGCCCAGAACTCCTGGGGTCCCAAAGCCTGCAAGAACTGCTGTCCTTACCACCCACACCCACATCTTCTGGGCATCAGGTTCACTCCCCACCAACATTCACAGTATGGCATCTCACCTCTGTAAATGACCGGAACTTGTCACCAGAACTCGCAGTAAAATGTCCCAGAGGAGTCTGGGACTGAGCTCGCACGTCCACGAACAGGGCTATGGGTGGGGAGGTCTGGCAGGGGGAGGTGGGTGGCCCCTGGCAGATGCAGAGCTCCCATCCCAGCACGAGCTCTGCCGGCAGGGCTGGCCCTGAATCCAGCGCGGCTGCTGCTGGCAGATCAGAAGGAATTTTTTCTGCTCTGTGCGATTTATGTGGGGAAGAGCAGGTGGTTGGTACTGGAATCCCCTTTTCAAGTTCGCTCTAGACCCAGATCACAGAGGAGATGTGCAGTAGAAGAGAAGCCTCCCTTTGTGCAGAAGTTCTCAGCTCCCCCACCCACTCCCACCCACCTGCACGTCAGCATCGTGTGTGTCTGAGCCAGGCTGGGACCAGCTGAGGACACCTCCGTGCCTCTGATTCCCAGGGCACAGGCACAGCACCAGCACTGCACGGAGAACCTGCCCATCCCAGGCCACTGCATAGAAAAATATCGGAACAAGCACTGACCGAGCTACCTGGGAGCTGCCATTCTAAGAATAACAACCCTGCCTCCCCCAGAGAGGTTAGGGGAAGGGAAGGAGCTGGGAAACCAGCTGCCAACAGTGCAGTGTGAACATAATCTTCAATTCACCTACGTCTTTAAAGTAAAGATGGGGGGCATTAAGACCTTACTAACTCACAGGATTTAATACTCGGTTTTAAGGCTTCTAATAATAATAATAAAAAGCTTACATATTCCACCAAACAGCCCCAAACAGGCAACCTTTATTATCTGTTATGTCAGCTGTGCCTAAAAAATCAAGCGAAACAGTGTGTACCCTTTAATAGTTAATCCTCTAACATGTAATTAGGCATTCACATGACAATCAGAACAGGACTATATTTCATGTTTGCCTTCCCTTTCAAAGTCTCTACTAGAGGGGCACTTACTCTGTCAAATCTGCTATAGTAATCAAAACATTGAAATTACTTCTTTCCACACTAAATATACTGGAACTGGTTGTTTGATTAAATGTAGAGCAGAGAGTGCAATTTGCTAAATTACAAGTATTCTGAACATGTAAATATAGTTTAATTACTGCAATTAAAGAAGATTACTGGAGATTGGCAGATGGGAATGTAATGCTGTTTTAATTAGAGTTTTTAATGCACTGTAACATAAGCATAATATTAACCCTTTATCCTGGAAAGGGCTGGCTAGTCTCTGAAAAATATCCTTTGAAAAATGTACTAGAGCTAGTGTTTCATAACAAGCCTTCAAGTCAATTCAGTGCAAAGCGCCAGGATGATTTGGGAGAGTTTCAGCTGTTATTTGCAGCACAGGCACTGCAGAACAGGCACATTCTGGAGCACAGTCAGGAGCAGCCACACGAGGTGGGCACATTGTTTGTGCCCCAGATGGAAGAACGTGTGAAGATACAGCGTTGGAGTAGATGGATTGTGTTTCATAAAGAGTGCAATCATAGCTACATCACCAGAGATTTAAGATTCTTTCATGAAAGTTAAAGTACCTCACACTCCCAAAGATTTACAAAACATGAAAAGAGAAAATGTTTCAAAATGCATTAGTTCAATTTTGAAAAACTGCCGCACAGAGACACAGAACAATATTGCCCGGGGCCTGGGTTATTACTACTCAGCCTCCAGAACAGTATTTGCTTCATAAAGTAATATTCCAGAATGTACTAAGCAATTTTTGTCATCTTGAAAGCTATCACTTGCAACATTTTATCCATTTAAGTCAATAGCCCATTAGAAATTCTAATTGAAAGTTCAATACTCTGCTTGGAATCTTACAATAGAGGTTGTCTTTGGAAAGCCATTTAAAGTCTTAATCTCTTTATCATTTGGTATTTTGAAGCCTAACTTTGTTCTTGTTAGGCAGATCAATGGCATTAATTTACAAAATGGGGGAAAATGTCACCCTTCATCCTTTAAATCTCAGTGCAGCGAAGAGCAGCGTAAGCGAATCCGACCGTTGCTCTCCCATATTAGCAGAAAACGGTGCCATGGGAGGTTTGACCTACAAATTTTAATTACTGCATGAAAAATTCAGTTCCTGGAGATGAATAGAGACTTGAGGAAAAGCAGAAGTCCACCTTCTGAGTGACTGCAGAGCTTAACTCTTCAAAGGCTGCGGCGGTGAATGGAGCAGCATGTGTACCTTCAATAGGCAATGGCTGCAAGGTGCAGGATCAAACTGCACAAGCAACAGAAGAAAGGAAAAGGATTTTACCTACAAAGGAGCTTTATGGGTGTCCAAAATAGACGGACACTGGTAACATCCTCTAGGGCAGCAAAAGTGGTGAGAATTTGTTTTGAAATGTTCTCGACTTTGAGATAACTTTCCAGCTGGCGAGTTCACCGGTGGGGAACTCTGGGCTTTGCAGAAATCCATGAAAGCTTTGCCACGTTATCAGCAAAGGGAGGATTTCACCTGTGCTCTTTGCCTCCAGCACCAGGCAAACAGCACGTAACAATGCCAGGTGTTTTGAACCAGTGTTCCACTCCAAATCAGCACAGGGAGGAGTCAAATCCTAAAATTGATCCATGGAGCACTAGCAAAGAATGGCTCAGCTTAACCTTAGCAAGACTAGGGACTTCCACAGGCAGTTCCAGAAAAACCCCTCAGGTTATACACACTGAGACATTCCACAATTTACTCCTTGTAATGCAGTGCAGCAGAAGAACTGTGCTGCTCTGCACAGGTTCAAGATCACAGCTGGAATTTTGCCATTCCAGACACTGCGATCATTTGGGCTGGGGTGACGTGGGATGGATAGAAAATTCTCCTGTTATCTAAATCAGGAATTAAGGATTTGGATCTCTTTCAATAATGGCTATGTTCATGGTAGAAGGAGACAGAGAGAGAAAAATTAAGGAAAGCAAAAGAACCCCAGAGCTGCAGCTGACTCAGGGTGTAAGGAAGCACAAATAAATGATTTGTGTACATATGAGAGACAGAGGGACAGGGAGAAACAGCTCATTCCAGTTCTTTACCTGCTTTTTACATCCTCCCAGCCACACCCTGCTTCAGCACAACTTGGTATCAACACCATGAACTTCTTTGTGGCAAAGAGCAGCAGCCCTGCTGTCAACAGCACAGGGTGACATGGGGTGAAGGGAAAGGGAAAAGGAAAGGGAAAAGGGGAAAGGAAAGGAAAAGTGAGAAGGGAGAGAGGAAGGGTAAAAGAAAGTCTTTCCATGGGAAGACTGTCAACAAATAAGCAGAGCAAAGAAGCTCCTACCTGTAAGTTCTGATATATAATCTCTGGAGGTATTTCTTGTATCAGATGAGAACTCAGACCCCAGTGACACTTGCACTGCCTCAGCCAAAATCATCATTCCCATTTGAAAGAGAACTGTTGCATACAGGTAAAACCTTGTAAAATGAAGGCCTTGTTGCCTTTGTAAAATCATGGCTCAGGCCTGTTACTTTGGCTAAGTGGAAAAGGACTGTGGGAAAGAGACACAGCTGAATTGGGGGTAGAAAAACATGTTACATAACCATCGCGTGCTCACATCGTGGTGTGTGGTGGTTGGTTGAATTATGTTTGTTGTGCTTTAGAGAACCTCCTTCCCCTGCCAATAAAATAGCTTGGCACTGAAAAAATGATACGGCCATAACTACAAGATTTAGTCCCCTGGATCACCAGTGTGGTGATGCAACCTGGAAACCAACCTGGGAATGGTTTCTTTACAGGTTTTTGACTTGGTTTAGCCTTACCTGAAACTGGAAAGCTCTTGACTAGAGCCCATTTCAATATCATGGAGACCACACAAAATAACATGAGGGATTAAACTTCCAATGCCTCTTTTTCTCCTGAGTTCTGAGACTACATGTAGGGACATGAAACATCACTTAAAATCTTCACACTGTATCTTAATAGCAACATTAATTAACACCCAATCATTAGCTTTATGCCTTTTGGTAGAAAACAGCACTGGTCTCTGCTTCACCTCGATACTGACTGAAATTTAAGTAAATGTATTATGGTAGCTAACTGTTTGGTGCATTTAGATAATTAATATTTATTTCCATTTCAAAGTAAAGGATTTCTAATGTAAAAAATATTTTCCTCTTTTGAGAGTCTCTTAGGTAACAGATTTCTTTTTTCAGGCATTCTTTTAACTATTTCTAGTGAGGAAGGAAAATATTTCTAGATTGTGCAGGTTTCACACAATAAAAAGCATTTCCATGGTTTGAGATGGTTCTTTAGAAATCACCAAGAGGTTGTTTGGAGGGGTTTCTTTGCAGTGAAAGAGATCCTAAGAAAAACTTGGTGTACCTTGGGACTCTGCCCCCAAAACTGAAAGCCTTAAATACTCCTGGCTTTAAGAATTAAATCAGTAGTGGCTGAGAACCTCAACTTCAAGGTGCTTCACAGGGCTCAGAGTTCCCAGTGCTGCCAAGGAGGGAAAATGAGTGTCCCAAGCTGAGCATCCATGAAGAGGCAGAGCCAAAGCCTCCGGTCCTGCCCAGCAAAGCTGGTGGTCTTTGCACACTCTTGGTTCTTGACCAGTAACATGCTCCACTCCGTGAGACTGGAGACATTTCCCAGCATAGACAAGGTCCTGGAATTACACCAAAATCTCTCTGCGTGGGAAGGGTTAAAACAACCTGAGCAGTGAAACCCCTGCAGCTATCTCATAAGCCAGCGCTTTTAGACAAATTGAGCAAAATAGTCCTTTCAGCTCAGCAGGCACATGACTCGCTGCACAAAGGAGTCCTTCTAGAAATCCCATGAATACCCCCATTATCCCAAGGATTGAGCACAGAGCCACACATTTCACGCCCACTGCCACCTGTGATTAGCTTTTTTACAGTTATTATGGAGTACTTTGATGGTGATGATTGTTTAAAGGCCTCAACAAGCCTGCTAATGCGACTTGAGGACTTGACTCCTTTTCATTCCCTGGTTGCGCCAGCTATCACTCTAATTTACTTTAGGTAAAGGGGACAATAAAAAAAAAATCTGCTCGAGAAATCACTTAGCATAAAATTGATTCAGTCTCTTAAAGAAACGCATGCCAGGATCCCATGTTAAAGTAAATTAGATATATGATCAAACAAAGCTAACAGTCATTTGAGCCCTGGACTCTTGTGTAACACCTTAAATTTTAACAGAATCAGCCAAAGAAAAACAAAGGAAGACACAGAGAGCAGCTCCAGCCAATTGGTTTGCCTGAACTTTCCTCTGCTTTGCTCGGTGTTTTATGGTGCAAATGTGAAGCAAGATGTTGGCTTCAGGGAAAATGTATTTTACTGTTTGCAAGAAGTGCTTCCAGAATGGATCATATTGTACCACTCAGTGCAAAATAAAGGGACACCAAGGGAGCAGTAAAGCGGATTGGAGTGCGTGTGAGGAAACGAGGGCTCCAGCGGTGACGAGCAGGGGAAGGGGATGGATGAGGCACGCCTGTGCTTTCACAGAGAGCTTGTGTTGATCGCAGTCTGGCAGCTCAGACAGGCATGGAGGGGCACATACAGAAGAAGTAACTAACAGCAGTGTGTAACTTCTCCCAGAGTTTCCCCCTCCTGTTTACTGCATATGCTCAGTGGAGTGTTCAGCTGTAGCTGTCAGTACCTACTACTCCAAGCTGCTCTCCAGTTTCACACTTACACATCCCTGCTGAGACCCACGGTGCATTTCTTCCTGTTTTCCAAGGCAATTCCAGAGGTGAAGGCCCAGGACATACTCAAGGAGCCCACACAGTCATCCATCACAATTGCTCTTCTGAAACTAAAAATAGATTTATCATTCTGTCCTTGCCATTCTCTGCTGCCACTGCGTCCCACGGTTAGATGCCCCTGCTGCCCAAATTGCAGGCCCTGTCCTGGGAAGCAGGTGAATACCATCTAGAGAAAGCTGCTTACAGTGCCCAAGCTGACTGGCCTCTGCCTTCACAGAGGAGCAAATGCCATTCCCTCAATTTAAAACCAATCATCAGCATCCCCTTTTAAGTCTGTCATCAGTACCAGCATTAATGTGATGTAATTTATCAAATCCCTGAGATCTGGTAACAGGAATGTGCTGCTGCCTCTCTGTAAACAGCCTGGCTTCAGTTATATGAATGAGCTGCTTTTCTTCGGGAATCATTACTGCTCTGGCCCAGCAGAAACCCCAGCTTCCCAGCTGCTGGAATTACATGTGCAACAAGTCTTTAAAGTATTGTTTTAGAGAAACAGAGAGCAATAGATGAATAGAAATAGTTTCGGCTTTCAGAGTCAGGGGAAAAAGATGCAAAGACTACACAGCTTTGCTGGGGCCTAAATGAGAGGACTCAATGTGTGGCCACCCTGAGCTGATGAGCACATTGCTTTGGGTCCATCTACTACTGACCTTTTGGACTCTTTGTATTCACTCACACTCGTGTAAAAATCAAGACAAAACAATGTGCAGTAAATTTGTGAAAACTGGTTTAGTGTCCTTCCTTTGTTTTCCTGGTGCTTCCAACCTCCTTAGGGCTGTAGCTTGATGTTTTTAGCTGTAAGCTTATTAAATCACTGCCTTCCTGAGGCCTGGTGATTTAATCTCCAAGGGTCAACTCCATGGAACACGTGTGCCAAATCACATGGGACAGTGACCCACCCTATTAAAAAAAAAACAACCAAAAAAACCCCAAAAACCCACAAGAATAAACTGATAAACCTCCAGATTTTGAAAAACAAAAATACTATGAACTGGCTTCCAGTGCAGCCCCATAAACATATTTGTATATTGGCATCCATAGCTGTACATGAGGTACAACTGTCTGGGAAGGGCAGGAACAGGAACACCTTTGAACCCACTGGTGCCAAACACCTTGTAACATCAAGAGACATCTTAATCCAAGAAGTCACTCATTCAGCTCTTCTCTCTGCTCCTTCTCCTGGTGGAAATGGCACAGCTGGCTGGCTGTGCTTCTGTTTAGTCTCATTCAAAGACATTTTCCAAAAGTCATTCTCTGAGTAACGAAGTAGTGAAAACTTGGTGCTATGGATTTGTGTAGAGAAGCTGTTGGAGTTGTGAGATCCAGATGAAGCTCTAAAAAGTTACCAGGGTGTAGTCCCTCTCTTTTCCTATGGCTCCTGAATTTGACATGTCTAAAAAGATGTTTTCCCCTAAGGTATGGCACCAGTAAGATCCTTTACACAGTGGCCTGTTTCCTGATAATTTTAATACTCAATAAATCCTTATTTACTATGAAATTTGGCTGAAATACATCTATATGGTTCAAAGCTCTTGTGGAAACTAGAACACAGCCAGAGAACATGATCACTTCAGCTTTGCTTCCCCAGGATTATCAAATATCATTCCCTGTCCTTCACCCTGCAGGTTCAGTCTCATGTTCACACCTTTAAACGAGGTGGCTGAGCAGCCACAGAACCACAGCCCCATTCCATGGATGCCTGACTGTGGGACACAGCAGGGAAGGGAAGAGGGGCTACACATCCTCATCTTCCCAGGAATTCCGTGCTTGGTCAGCACCACTCCTGCTTGGCTTCCATAATGAACACGGCTTTAATTGTGCTGGAGCTGTTCCGATTAACGTAATAACAACTTGCATTTGCACAAGGGCTGTGTCACATTTATCTGGAGGGGAGGATGTGTCCAGGCAGCAGTGTTTCCATTAACAGCCCACACATGATGCTCTCCCGAGTTTCTGTGGAAACAGTCTAATCCAATTTGTCTTCCTGAAGTTCTGGTCTCTCATAAGACATAACCCCCTTTTCCTACTTCCAGGGACCGTGCTGCTTGGCACAGTCATCAATCTCTCCCACGACTGGCCAGTCCAGGCTAATTCAGGGAGAAGATCTGTATTTGGTGATAAAAGACAACAAAGACTCTATTTCTTCAGGTTAAAACCCAGTTCCATTATTATTCAGTGGGAGTTTTGCCACTGACTTCAAAGGGCCAGAAGGCTCCCCTGGCCATGTCCTGGGAGAGCAACATGATCCTAGCACTGTCCAGGGGCTGGAAAGAATGGCTCCTTCTGGAGCAAAACTTCTTCAAGTTTAAAGCTGATCTTTCATTAGAGGCCACAAGGTCTGGTATTCCCTAAAAATATACCAAATAACTGTATCACTGGAGAATTTTAAAAGAGCTGTTATTTTATGCCCTAGTCGTTTCAAAGTGGATTGGGTTAGTCTGGCAACAGCAATTTCTAAAGGAGTAACATGAAATATTTAAAGATTTATAGAACAAGTGGCCCACTTAGGGGCTCATCTAAGTTTTACTAAACATCTCTGGTTATGCCTTGCTGTGTCAGCAAAAAGAGGCTGAGATTTAAATAAATAAAACCGAGTAGCATGTAATAACAGACAGGAAAAAAAAAAAGATACATCAAGTTACTACTGAAAGGAAAATCAAGCTCTAAGTGATCTCTGTACCAACAACTCTGCTTGTGTCTGCAGCTGAGCAGGAGACAGCTTTAATCTCCAGGCTGCATGTTATTTAACTAAGCTGAAATTGTTTTCAGTGATGTGAAGTGCATCCACTAAAGATAATGATCCCATTTTGGATTGACTCTTTATTTTTTTAACGAAGGGGGACAGGTGGATATACTGAGCAGAAATGTTTTTCATTAACTGCAGCAAATCATCACAGTGCCTAGTTCCATGAAATACAAATTTGTGATATTCCTGACAACTGTTTCTTGTTGCTGCCTTCCCCTCTCATCAGTGTGTTATGGCCTGCTTAGGAAAGGATTTACTCCAGAAATGCTGAAAGTGTCCCTGGAGTTAAATCAGCCACCCATGCCCAAGCCCAGCCAGCCAAATCTTCACCTCCAATAAATGACCCTGAATTGTATTTCAGGTTTATCTGCACTGAGAATTCATTCCAATTCCTTCCGTTCAGAGAGACATTTGAAGTAACTGCTTACTTGGATACTTCGAACCTGAAAGGGCAAGTTTAATTACTTCCCTAAATTAGCAGGAACTACACCCCACTGGAATGACCTCCCTCTGCTTCAGAGCTGACGGTGAATAGAGAAGGGCTGGGGGTGATGGTTTTGGGTTACCCCTGTTCCACCTGCACTGCTGATTTATGAAAGCATGCAAGGACATTTGTAGCTAAATTTCAAAAGTTTTCACAGCAGAGAAAGGCAACAGCACCCTGAACCTGCTACTTCTGCACTTTCATGTATCTCCTCTCCCAGTTCCGCTTCCCACACAGTATTTGGCTGGTGACATCAGCTCTACCTTCAGCTGAGATGGCCTAGCAGACTGTGCCCAGAACTGTAATTTTTCAAGGTTGAGAAGCAGAACCACAATGGAATGCCACATCTGGACAAAGATGATGTGCAGTGGGCAGGAAAGGTTCACGATTCCTCATTTTGATGCAGGATGGGGAGCACAAACCGGCAAGGCTCAGTGTTTCCTTCTGGAGTGAGCAAAGGTCTCACACTTGCACTTCACTTCAGCCATGTGCACAACCAATTATTGCCAGGTACAATCATGAGTTTAAAGTGAGACCTACCTTCTCTGCCTTGAGCAATCTGACAGATCAGTGATTGAACCAAGCCCACAGTACAACTTTTCCTTCTAAATGCCAGAGAACTGCTCCTACCAGTTTGAGGTTATTTGTTCATACTCAGCTCTCATGTATTTCAATGTAAAAATGAGAAATTGGCAGTAATTAGTGACTCATTAGATCAGGTGACCTAAAGCTGAATTGGGGCCCTTTTAATCCCTGGAGAGAAGCTGTCAGATAAAGCTCAGAACTTCAGCAAAACCGAAGTGATATTATGGCAGTCCTAATGAACGGGCAGCCCCAAGTGCACTGGGCACCCAGGGCCATATGGAGGCAGATGGACCATGCAATACCTGCATTACACCATTAATAACCTTCCTAAATTGCTGTGAGCCCCTGAATACACTGCCAGTGCCTGGATTTTCACTACCCTACCTGAGAGCCCCCTGCACAAGTTTCAGCTCCCTGATGCCCCTCTGTGCCAGATGATTTCCTGACCCTTTTACAGGATGCACAACATGGGGCTTTGGCATTTGACTCTGTGCACTACCACAGCGACAGCCTCCGTGCTAGGTGACAAACTGTTGGCAACATCCGCAGGGGAGGAAATCCTCTCCTGGCTCTTGTCAGAGTGGCTATTTTAGCTTTGCCAACAGAGCATTGACAAGAGGATCAGAGGTTCTTTTAATGCCACCTCGTCTTTTCAGGTTAATTTATGCCTTGTTTTTTATGCCTGTTTAGTTAAGGACATGCTGCAGGTATGGAGAGAAAAATGTCACAGAATCACCACCTGGCCCCTCTGTTTTGATCCGGCTGACAAATGCCAGAACCTTTGAACAGCAGGTTGCTAAATAATAAACAGACCATGTCTTTAAAAGCACCTGGTGCCTGCTTAAAATGGTCATTTTGTACCTTGTTAGTCCCTGGCACAGGTGCCAGGCTCAAAGGCATGAGGCTCCCCTTTCCCTCCCCTGCCCACCAAACAGAACACCAAAAAGTAGAAGACACAACAGCAATTAGGTGTAGTGAAAGGTTAGAATCCATCCTACCAGCCACAAGGAGCATGAGGAACAGCAAAGCCCCTTTCTGAGTGGAAAAACTTCAGGAAAGGGAAGGGAAAATAAATAAACAAGGATGAAAGAAATGCCCAGTGGCAACCATTTTCAGTGTGACCTAGTGAGCTTTCAACTTCAAACCAGTCAGATCAAGAGCTTCCCAGCGGCGTCACCCAGGGATCTGTCACTCACACATCAGCCTCGCTCACTCTGCCTTGTCTCACGCAGACACGCTGCCAGATACAGAAATATCACGGCCTTCTTGCATGACAAGGAAAACAAAACAACACAAAACCCCCTCAGCCCAACAGCCCTGGTGAAGCCCGAGAGCACTGACAAGCCGTGACCCCATTGTCCACAAAAGGGCAACGTCACCAGGCAGAGCAGGGAGGATGCAAACAGAATGGTAATTGGGAAACCATCTGCTATTAAAATGCAACCCAGGCTGGAGCCTTCCAGTGAGCCCTTCCCTCGGAGAGATGATGAGGCTGGGATTTACTGGGAGGAGGCAATAGCTGCCCTGGGTGCTTTGCAAACGAAGGGAGAGCATCTTCTTTCAGCTCATCCTTTGGGTTCTGAGCAGTTTATGGTGCTGTTGAGGTGGGGTCTGGGGCAAAATGGCTGCACCTTCACTATTTCAGCTCTTGGGGTACAGTGTTAGACACCAGAAGTGACTGCTGTGATTCAGAACGTGTCCCTCAGCCTGACAGCTTGGACAAGAACCCAGAAGTAAAAGACTAGTATTTTTAGGGAAGCACAGAAGGACGGGAAGCAGATCAGAAAGGAGAGAAAGATGTCACTACAGTTAAGGCATTAATATCTGACTGAATGTAATTCTACAAAATAGCTCTCAGTGACCCACAGTAATCAGCCTTTCAATTAGGTTTCAATGCAATAATTTACCAATAGCAGCCACACAGTAACTACACCTATTTTTGTCCAACCCATTTTTACCATATTAAAGGTTAGAAGTATTCATGGAGTCTGGAGACAGCCATTAGGAAAATATCTCAAGTATTTAGTGTATAAACTTGGCATTTATGGTCTGAAATAGGGACAGGCAGCGCTGATGAATCCTTGGCAGTTTCCTTGTTCAAGACAGATGAAGAACTCTGTAATTTCAGACTGATGCTGAGAAACTATATATACACACTGCCTTTTTCATGAATCTCTTAAACCAAGGAGTGAAAAATGGGCAGACATCCTCATGTTTTCAACAGTTTATACAGCCTCTTGCACACACTGTAAGTAGACTCAATAACAAGTGAGTAACAGCCACTCTCCAGCAGAAAGTGGGACATTTTTCATCCAGCTATTTGTTACCAACCTTTGAACTTGCTACTTTCAAAACCTTGCCCATCAGCCATTGGACAAGCTTAATTTTGAATATTAACAAGTATTTTGAAAGCATTTACAAAAAAGCCAATATTGCACCTATGCACTTCCAGCGTGACTGCAGAGAACATGCTGGTGGCACAAGGTGTAAATCATCCTGCATTTCTGGACAAAATGTTACCCAGTTAAAACCCACCTTCCATTATTACTGGGAAAGAATGGCACATCTGACTCTCAGCTCCAGAGAAAGGCTGCAAATGAAGCCATCCGATGATTTGAAAATACATTTGCGTCAATGACATTCCTAAAAAAACACACAAGCGTTTCACGGCAATATTTCCAGAAAGGCTCACAAGGTGGCTATAGAAATGTGTATTTTTACATAGAGTAAGCAACATCTTTCAAGGTGGTGTTCAATATCTTTAAGTGTATCTGCGAGTCACCTGCTTGGACACTGGAAAGGACAGGTCATGGATGAGAAATATCCAGAACAATGCACATCGTGAGCAACACAAAGGCTGAAATGTGTCCTCCTAAAGCCTCCACAGAGCTGGCAAAGGCACAGTAACGAGCTGAGGGGTTCGTTAGTGCGGCATCTGCAGAGAGCCAGCGACACACGGGCAGCCGCGCTGTCTCCTGCACAGAATTTGTCACCAGACGAGAGAAACGTGGCCCAGCCTGGCTCAGAGTCCCCTCTCCTGCCCGGGCCTGCGTGTGAGCCCGCTCTGGGGCTGGTCCCGCGGCCTGGCGGGGCTCCGCCGCCTCCCGGAGCCAGCTGCAGGCGGAGAAGCGGCTCCGAACGTCTCCCAGCAGCTGGCAGACAAACGAGACATCGTGTTTGTGCAGCTCGAGCTGTGCTGCCAAATTCTAATAGAACGAGAGTTTCTGTAATCCCGAAAAGGGACTATGTGATCCTTGGAAACAAGATGCTCTTGTCTGGCCTTCCATTCATTTTGTAAAACATGTTAAGTTTAATTTCGGTGCTTGGAGCTGCAGCTGGCCGAGGAGCAAAATCACATTCATGTGTTAAAAAAAGAACTGGAAAGCGATGCAAGCTGCTAAATTTTGATACTGATCTGCAGCCAACCTCCAGAGAATGGCTCGGTCAGGACTTCTGAGCTTTTTCCACTAAACAACCAAAATATGACTCCATTTTTTACAGTCATAAAACCAGATTTTCTGTCATTTCTTTTTCTCAATGTAGGTAATAGCAAAATTAAACATTTTGCTTTCCAGTGAAAAACATCCGTGCCCCACATCCTTCTCTCTCCATAGTTCTTAGGACTGGTCCTAGCAGTGCCAGCCAATTCCCTCTGCTGCTGCACCAGCTGCAGAATTAGACTTTCAGAGCAGGAATTTCAGGAATGAAGAAATACCTGGAGTCATTCAAAGCAGCTGAGTAGAGAACCCCTGACTGATGGCAGACATTTTCTTCCCATAGCTACTGACCTCCCATGTTCACCCCTCCAAATTCCCTGGCAATATTAATTACACACCTATTTCCAAACCCACTGGGCCAAATCCTGATCAGAAGAACTGAAACAGGCAGAGGAATATGTCATCTTGCCAGTCACCAAACGAGATGTGGCTGGGGCAACATAGTTCAAACTCATTGTCAAACCCACACCGAGTGCTAGTGCAACCACAGCCACCAGCCAGGGACTGAGTACCAACCACTCTCCTGATTGTCACTGCCTTCTGAGGTCACCCTGTCATCCCAGACTCTTTGGCATCTGATCCAGGGCCCACTCCAGCCTTTGTAAGTCTTTCCAGAGAGCTGAACAAACCCTGGTTCAAGTCCCTGTGAATTTCTCATGTGTCAACCTAATTCAATGAAATGAATTTTTGCTTTATCCCAGCTGCCAGGTAACATCCCTCCTGTGAGGGGGTCTCACTTTGGTACAGATCCCTCACATGTTTCCTATACTCCAATAGCCATTTACTTTTAACACAAAATCAGTTGTTTACAAAGGGTGTCCGTTTTCAGCGAAAGATCACTTTTAAAATTCCCATTAAACTGAGAACCATGGGGCTTGAAGCCAAATTAATTCTCCTAGACCAAGTTAAAAATGAACCCCTAAATATTATGATGCCTGCCATGTTTGCAATTCTATATTTATACCCCAGGCATACAGTTACTGACAAAAGTAAAGGCACTGATAAGATCTCTCCCAGAAAGCAAGAATTCCCCTGAAAGAAAACAGACTGCAGGATTTTAGAGTGTTGGAAATCTACTGAATGTAGACATATAAAATATTTTTTAAAGACAAATAGTCAATATCTACAAGCCTTTGTAGTTGTTCAAGATTTTGTCAATGAATTTTACATTGCTGGCTTGTTATTGGACCAAGACACTCAAGGGAGAGAAGATTCTGGAAGAAAAACCAGTATGGGCAGGAAAAAAGGGAAAGAGGGAAAGGAAGAGGCTGAGGCAAAAGCAGAGGCTGAAGTGAGAAGTCAGCTCCTACAGCTGGGCGTCAGAGGGGATGGACATTTCCTGAGCATCTGCCTCACTGCCCCAGGTTACCAGATGGACTTTCCCACCAAGAAATCACTTTTTGGGAAATGCCTTCTCCCCAAGCAAGACCTCCACTCTGCTGCCAGCAATGAAAGGCCCACGCAGGGCAGTGGCACCAGGATCACACCCTCAAAAAAAGCAGCTTTTAATTCCACTTGTTTCCCTAAGTGAGCTGTCTGGCCAACACTGTTGTCAAAGGCTGAATGCATTCCTGCCTGGTTTTCAGCTTTTACTCCAATAAACTCATACCCTCAAATCTAGATTCCATTTTACAGCTCCTGTACACCTTGTCTCACGTGTTTTCTGAATGTTAAAGGTGTCACAGTATTTTCCATCACTGCTGTATAATACTGAGTAGTTCGAAGAGCTGGCTGAAATGCCACTTTCCCCATTACATTCAGAGCACAGAAAAAATCTTTCCTTCTATTTGAAATATTATTTTTCAAGTTCTCATAAAGGCTATAAACATATACATATATATATTTTTATTTTTTTTTTTACATAACAGAAATTCAACTCTCTGAGACATGCAATTTCTTATTTAGTCACGTATTTCATGTTATATTTGGGTCATATTTACCTGTTTCAGCATGCTGGATGTCTGTGAGTTTTCTACACTTAAGACTTCTCTGATGCCATGGTCTGACTGTAACAGCTTCCTCAGCCCGCTGACAACACTCAAGTGGAAGTGGCAACAGGGTTTAAATTTTTGTTTAATCCTTTTGTTAAAAACCATCCACAATGACAAATAGAGGAGACAAGGAGGCTTCATTCCTATAGTGGAATCTGTCTAAAATCCAGTGACACTGGAGCTATTCTGGACCTCTGAAGATGGTTTTGTTTGGATTCTTGGCTGCTTTCCAGTCACTCCATCTTTTCTTGCTGGACACTGCTCCACAGCTTACAAACAGAGATGCTTCTTCCCATCTTATTTCCTATGTTGTTTCAAGAATTCCTTTTACTTATTTTAGCTGGGAAGTGTTTGGGGCTGAACTAGAAAAAGATAAACTCTTCTTCAGCCTAAAAATACTTAAGTGGCTTAAAAGGGCTAGCTTAAAAAGCCCTAACATTTCCATCTCAAACCCTGAACCCAGCCTGAGATCACATGCATACCTTTATTAAACATAAAATGCAGGACTAAAACATCAGCTAAAAAGGGCAGCTGTAATACCAAGGGCAGGAAACTCTCAGCAAAGCTTGTCTTGCCAGGGGTGGGTGTTCTCTAAGCTTCCTCCACTTGTAAATAATGTATTGCTGGAGCAGAATGTTCTGAACAGAAATACACAATTTTGATTGACACCTGCAATACAGCAACTTCCTGAAGAAATACTATTTCTCTGCTCTGTGGATGGATGCCTCTAGAACCCCAAAATACAGCAACCTGCCTCACCCTTACCATGTCTCATCGTCTCTGGAATTCTCTTACTGCTGCTTTCTAACTTCATTCCCCAGTCCACACTTCAGAGAAGCAGAACATTTAGTAAAATGCAAGAGGTAAATAGTTGCTAGGTTTTGTCACAAATAAATTTTAGCCTGATTGTGAGGAATAGTTTATTTCTGTGTGGGATTTTTAACACTTAACAAACAGCTAGCACACATGGGAAGACCCTGGTACTTGGGGACCCTGCATTCCAATGGCATGAAACATTTAGTGCCAAGGCTTCCACTCAAGCCTTAACCAAGAAAAGTGTGGTCTAAAAAACTGAGATCCTGTACCTGATTTTGTACACCTCAGGGTCATCTGTGGTTGGGTGCAGGGATTTAATTCAGGACCCTCTCACTTCAGTTAAATGTGAAACACGGAGCTGAGAGGATGAAGCAGCTAAGAATAGAATCTTTTTAAGCAGCAGTTAAGTCAATCCTTTTAAACTTTACTGGGGATTTACTTCAGGAGAAGCTTATTTGTGTTGTGACCAGATCTCTGCAAAACCTTGGCTTCAAATGATGAAAGATGGGATAGGTTGAAAACATCTCTTGTTGAACACGTGCCAAGGAACACGTAGATTTGACCTGATTAATATTTTCAGATAGAAAACATGCACAGGCTGATAACAGTGCAAAGTTTTTGACCTCAGCTATCAAAGCACATTTGCTGACTTTGGCTGAGTTTCCCTTTCAGATTTGGAGCTTGAAGCCCAACACAGGTTGAATGTATACAAAGCCAAAGTGGGAAAAAAATAATATTTGCACAGAGCTCTGCAAACTGACCCATACTCAGCTCTAATGAGAACATAATGGTTTATCCAGCTGCACAAAACAGAGGCAAGAAGCATAAGAGGAATGCCTCTGCTTTCTTAATTTTTAAAGATGTGTTTGGACTTCGGCACACAAGGGAGATTTTTTTTCTGAATGCATCCATGTACACTTCTAAAAGTGCACCACTAGCATTTTAAACCACATTAAAACATGTTTAAGCCAGAATGGAAGGTCTGCTTCCACTGAGAGCAATAAAAAAGAAAGAATACCAACCCATAAGACTGACTTTATAAATCTTTGGATTATCCTGCAGTCTGTGGGGTATCTTCTGTCTAAACTGCCGGCAGCCCCCGGGGGATTGGGATGGATCGTCCCTCGCCCCTCCCCAGCAAACAGCCCGAGCCATGATTATTGTGAGCTCTGGGAGACACACTGAGCACTGAGCCGAAATGTTTGTGTGTGTCAGATCAATCTTTTCACTGACCAGGACAGCTGTACTCACAGGGGGACCACCAATCATCCCGCTAGGAACTGCTTCTGTCCTTCAACAGGCAATTAACGTGAGTCCATTACAGCTCCCCCGAGGCCCCCGGGGGGCTGCAAAAGGCATCGACTGAAAGGTCAGAAACCTCATGAGGACAGGAAAGAAGCTGTGCCTGGCGAAATGGAGTGGAAAGCAGTAGCTATTTGTCACCCGCTAGTAATTCAAAAAAAAGGGGGGAGGGAGAGGCTTGAAGGGGGTCCAAGCCTTGAGCACAACTGCGAGCACGTGGCAGTGGGAAGAGCAGAAACAGGAGCTGCAGGAGGTTCTTCTGGGACAAAGATTTTATCCAGTGTAGAGGTAGAGGAAGAGTCAACAAACCCCAGCAAACCCCACTCAACCAATTCTACAAAGAAACTGGAAGTGGAGAAGTGCCCAGGCTGATTAATAACCCACTTACAGCCCCAGGAAAGCTCTGGGTAAGGAGTCCCTGGGGGCTGAGGTTCACCACTGACAAAAATATTTCAGGAGAGAACCAACAAGGAATTAAATGACCAGGAGCACACAGAGACTGGCATTCATGACTACCAGCATTTTTCAAAAAGAAGCAACTACTTCAGTCCAGTGGTGAAAAATCAAACATGGTGGCTTGGAGGATTTGTTACAGATTGCTCTCTATTTCTGTTTTAGAGTCCTGGGCAAGGCCACAGCAATGATTTGGTTGTGGAGGTCTCAGTTGAATCCCTGCACAAACCTCTCCAGGTACACCACCAACCACCTCTGGCAGTTTTCCTATGGAAATGCAATCAAGTAATGCCAGGTGGGTGGCCAAAGGAGGAGAATCAGCCTACACAGAATACTTAATTTGCACACAAGTGCAAGGAAGAGTTATATTAAATTAGTTAATGATGTTAACTTGGAATAACTTTCATCCAGTTCACTGGTTAACTTTCACCCACAGCACTCAGTGGGGAGTGTTACCACTGTTGCTCTTCCCTGCAATAAGTATATTTCACAGAGATCTGGCAGTACCTGTGCAATCAACAGAACAAGCTGAAATACGGCAAATGTTAACTCTTCAACAACAGCACTTAAAAGGTGAACAGCAAGAATCAAAGTAGTGAAAAATTGTTGTCAATTTCTTTGGACATGAGTCTGAATTATTTGTGTAATTGCAATTTTACTTGATGTACAAAACGTAGACTGTACTGGGAAAAAAAAGACAGGAGAAAGACATAATCAGCAAACCAGGTTTTGATGTGTCCTGTCTTCAGATGACTGTACAGGGACTGCAAACACTATGAGCTCCACTGCTTGCAGACAGAAACCATGGCAGGCTTTGACTCCATCTGCAACATCTCCAGCATATTTTAGATTATGTAAAATTTCTGTATTCTACTTTCATGTAAAAGAAATTCTGGTGACTGTGTTCCTTGTTTGTGGAGAGATGTGCATCCCATGTCCAGATTGTTTATGATGGTATCAAATATTTGACCTTGCAGAGCACCCATCACCCAGGGGCTGACAGGCCTGGAGGTCACTGAGGGTGGGTTGGTTGTCCCACTGTCAGTTTTACCAGGCCTCCCACCTACAGAGGGCCCAGGCAAGGGCAAGAATATCCCCGTGGATATCACCATCCACTCAGTCACCTGTAGTCCCAGCATCCCAGGGGGATGTAATGGCATATTTCTTATCCATTTCCACAGAGAATTCTGTTTTCCATCTCCTCTTCCAGTCTCTTATTTTATGGGTTCAAACTTAAATTGCTCTCTGCCTTCAATATTTGATGTGCACACACAGAGTGTGTGTTTATATCTACATGTAAATATCTATACATCTATCCCCAAACTTTTCTTCCCCACACGTAGTTTAGTAAACTACATCCACATATTGTGGATTTAGGTAGACTACAATTACAGAACCCTTGTTGTTCTAATATTAACTGCCTTGTCCCCTCTCCCTTGTGTTCCCCTTTCCAAAATGCCTCTGACCACACTGAGGGGTGTCAGGTTAGTTTCCCAAGGGCTGCCTGCATTCCTGACACCCAGCACCACAGGGCTTTATCCCTGGGAGCAGCAGGCTGATGTTTAAAAGAAGCTGCCCATTAGTATCCCAGACACCAGCTAACAAGCCAGTTTCTGCTAATGGCTTGTATTGATGAATGAATTAATGAAATTCCACGACTTGTTTATGTGTGCAGAGTACTGGTGTGACACCCTGGCAGCACACAGACACCTGGGGCTGTCAGCAGCCCAGAAGGTGGCACAGGTCACCAGCCTGCCCTTCACACGCTGTCTAGACAGTCCTGCAGAAGCCACCTGGGCAGAGCCACAGCCCAGGACCTCAGGGCAGCACTGCTGGCTGCAGTCACTCTGGGTATGGCCCAGAGCTGCCCTTTAGGAAAGCTGGAAGAACAAAACTCTGGCAATTTATGGGATAAACCCATCCAAAGTGCCAGCACTGAGGGGAACTCACTCTGTTTTACCTTTGAAATGACACTAAAGCTTCAATGGTCAACCCACTTTTTATGCATCCAGAAAGATACATGCTGAGATGAAGATATTGAGGCAAGCTTGCTCTACCTTTAATTAGAAGACCATTAATATCAAGTGCTCAATTTTATTTCCTATCAAGTAAAGCTTCTGCTTTTTAAGGGCACTTGAACTTTTCTAGGAGCATGAGTAGCAGCATTCGATTAGAACATGAAATAAATACTAACAGCATTAACAGCATTATTGCCTCTTAAAGCCAGATTTGATAAGCAGGAAACAGATTTGCACTTCCATGCACCACTTTGCATTGGTAGCAGAAGGTACAGATATAGAATTGTGTAGTGTCGGGATCTGGGTCCCAGAACAAGTTCCCGCAGTGCTGGAACATCACCCTGTGTGTGCTGAGAGCCTGTCCTCTCTTCCTAAGGACAGTTTGGTTTGCTCTAATCACTAACATAACAACTTTTTCCCAGTTAACTGAATGTACCATTAGAGAGCCAGAGACTCTGGGAACTTTGCAGTGAGACCTCAGAAATTCAACTAACATGCACCAGGGGTTTGCAGGCAGAGCCCAGAAATGAGGTGCCTTCACTTGATTTTGGCCACAACAACGTGTACAAAAACACTAAGACTGAAACAAGTATGAGATGCACTATGATGCATGCTTTATTGACAGGAGATCATAAATTGTGTGTAAAAGCTATCCAAGCTGTCTGCCACCTCCTGTCCTTCTCTTCCCTCCAAAAGAGATAAAACAAGCATAAAACCTTATTAAGTCCTTCAGTCACTACTTGGGGACAGTTCCTTGTGAACTCAACAGGCATTTGTTTGATTTATCACAAATTCATGAGGGTGTTGAACACATGACCAGTCCTGGAAATGAAGTTGACATAGCTTGTCTAACTGTGGACATAAGAGGAATGTGAGACCGTGGATAAATGAGAGACTGTGGTGGCCAAAAAGCAGCAATTACATGTGAATAGCATGGGGGAGAGAAGCAATACAGATCTGTCTATTTTATTTGAACTCAAGAAGAAAACAGATCTGTCTATTTTATTTGAACTCAAGTATTTGGAGCATGTTAAGGAGGAAATTTATGTCAGTGCAGGTGGTGAGGCTCTGGCACAGGTTGCCCAGAGAGGTGGTGGCTGCCCCATCCCTGGAAACATTCAAGGCCAGGCTGGATGGGACTCTGAGAGACCTGATCCAGTGGAAGATGTCCCTGCCCATGGCAGGGGGGCTGGACTGGATGACATTTAAGTGGCCATCCCAACACAAACCACTGTATGTTCTATGATTTTACTTCACCAGAAACCAACACGTGCTCGAGGACATAACACTCTGTGCAATCAGCCCTTCAGCGGAGAGATGGAGGACAGATTTGCATTCAACTAACTGATCAAATGTTAAGAATTTCTTAATTGCCTTAATAGTTTAATTTTATTTGTCTCTAATCTAATTAGTAAAGAGAAGTGTGTGTGTGGGGAGCTGATTGAAGGGGAGGGGAATGCCTTCATGTCTGCAATGTAGAAACCTTCCGCTCCCTCCACGGCCTCAGTGCAGGCAGTGCAGGTGTCAACAGATCCCTGTTTCCTCCTCATTATCCCACTGCTTTGCTGGACTGTCTGTTCTTGGAAACTTCCTTTAAAGGCTTTAATAGCAGCATTCATTTCTGCTGCAGATAAGGTGAGTCCAGCTTTTTATGCGCAGTAATTTAATAGGAACTCAGGTCTAATTTAATAGATCCTTTCTGTCTCTGTCAAAGGCTGTTACCATTGATTGGTGCAATGGCTCACACAAGTCTGTAAATACATTCATCTCTCGAGAGCCTGCGACAACAACGCCATTCACAGCGTGAGCAATGCAGAGGGACAAACCCTCACCGCACGAATGAGGGACTGACCGAAAACTTACACTACAAGAAGTCTGAAAAGCTCTGAAAATCAGGGGTTCCCCTGGATCAGTGAATCCTACTACATCTGGATCAGGCCTTCTGAAGCTCCAGAAGTACCAGGCTGACTCAGTTAATGTGTGCCAACACATTTTGTTCAAGTTTAATTTAAAAGCTCTCTCCCTCTTTCAGGAGCCCAACCTGCAAAGGAATGAACAAGTGACAGACAAAGTGAGAGAGACCCATCCTAGTGCTGAAAGCTGGCCAAGACATCCAGGGACAAAGCCTCTCCATGCTGCTCACACGGAGGAGATACTGATGTATCTGATATTTATTAAC
The DNA here is from genome assembly GCA_013397815.1 of Aleadryas rufinucha. Classification (NCBI taxonomy): domain Eukaryota; kingdom Metazoa; phylum Chordata; class Aves; order Passeriformes; genus Aleadryas; species Aleadryas rufinucha. The sequence continues at coordinate 488,090 of VZTH01010362.1, forward strand.
TTTTTTTCCTGTCTACACCTTCTACAGCACTTCACAGTATGGGAAACCCTGCATGGGACGGACTTCCTGCCAGGTGCTGAACAGCCACAGCTCCCGCTGCTCTAGGAGGCCAGCAAAATGCCCAGCCCCTCAGCTGAGGGCTCTGCAACCCCCAGCATGGATTTTTTTCCTTCTAAACAACTGGCCATCACCGGTAAATGCACATTAATACAAGGAAGGAGATTCATCACTGACTGATCCAATGGCACTCTGTGCAGCACAGCATCATGTCCTTTTCATTTCAAAGCCAGCCTGGAAGAGAGCTGGGTTAGAAGGCAGAAGGAAAACATCATGGCAGGAATATTGGTGTATTTTGGATGCAAAGCAGAAGCTTATCTGTTTTACTACTGCAGAACCAGAGAAAATCAATTTTGACACAGAACTGCCACTTTACAAGAAAATAACTATACTTTCCAATAACCTAATCTGTGCAAAGCCTACTGAAAATTCCCTAAAGAACCAGTAGTTAAAACCTCCATTAAATCAAAGGGTTTAATATGGGAAGGGAAGAGAGGATGCAGTTTGACTTGGGAATGTAATGGACTCAGTGGGGAAATAAATATGTTGTTTTATGTGTACAGTTACAGAATTTGAGAACACAGCATTCATTTCAAAGGGAATTCTCTTGCTGTGCAACTTATTCCTAAACAGATGTGATTTTTGCTTATTCAAAAACATTTAGGTAACAATTACAGCATAATAAATTATAATTGCCATCATCTTCCAGCTATGCTATGACTTCTATGCAAACACAAAGAAAATGCAATTATATAGAACTGTAAATCCTATTTTCAGGTAGCTTAGAGCACTGACAGAACACTTGTTTATTTTCCTTAGAATGAACAATACTTTAAAATATTTATCCAAAGGAAAAAGCCATTAGGAGGCCTGGCAGCCTGATAAGGTCTGTCTTACATAGCTCCTGCTCAGAGAGGGGCCCTACTCTAAGGCAGTTCATTATCTTTTAGAAAGTGATATTTCACTCTTAGGTTTTATATTAGGAGTCTGCTTAAATTAGTTTCTAAGCTGACATTTTAACTAAGCAAGGCATGACCTGAACACTGAAGGAAGAGAAAGTAACCAGAAACTGAGTGAAAACCATGATTTTCATGATTGAATAGTGTAGGAGATCACACAAGAACCGAACATTTCATATAAACATAAATCATCCTACAGCATTTCAGAGAGCTGCAACTTAGGGGTGGAATTCTACAAGATAACTCAAAAATAATCCCCATGAAGTCTGCAACTCTTTATTAATTAACCTTCATATCTTTGCTAGATATCACTAAAGTGTTACAGCAGTTGTGTTAGAGATCAGTTATAAAATGCAACTTCAGTTATAAATAAGCAAACACTTATAACTGATACCTGTTTGAAGCCTGATTCTGAAAAATAAAATGAATATACACTCTGTATTTATTTAATAAAGGAGACTTTCCATGAACAGAAGGAAGGGCTTTAAAGTCCTGAGACAGTCACAGCCCACATCTACGTCAGGTGAGATGAAGTCACGCAGTGTGACATGGAGAAACACCACAACTTGGAAACTCTTTGCTAGAGAAACACAAAAACAATTCCAAGCTCTAGGGAAGGTCTCCATTGGGCTCTGGTTCTCCCCAAGCTGGTGAGAACTCTCCTGAAGAAGAGAGCCTCATACTTGCATCCCAAGGTTTCCAAGGCAGTATTTCAGACCAACCCGAATTTCAGGAAGGAATTTCAAGGCTGTGAAAGGGATGCTGTCAAGTTAAGAGCTATTTTATCAGCATCAGTTTTAGATAAAAATGTTGCTTTCCCCAGAGAAAGAGCAGCAGGCCAAGGAGGAAGGAACTACCATCACTGACAAAATCCAGCTGTCCCCCATCAGCACTAAGGTTTCCCTTTCCACCTCATCTTTCATCACTTCTTTTGTTTCCTTTAGAAAAATATTTATCCTTAACAAGACGCCTGGGTTGCACTGAACTTCTACTGAGTAAAATGAAAATCAAGTTCACACTCCTCTTTCAAGGATAAGAGAGGGAAGATGGTGAAATCAAACCAAAAAGTCTTAAAAAACCACTTCTTTTTCTTGAGACCTTGGGAAAGAGTTGAAGTTACAGGAGTCAGAGTGGAAGAAAACATTTTATATGCTGGGCCACATGGCACTACATCTAATGCTTTCAAAAACCAGTAGGCCAGAATGACTGTCAGAAATTAATTTAAACAGTTGGCTAATTGTGATCTTTCACAATCATTAGTAACCACTGCATTTAAAAGGCACAGGATTTAATGGCCTGCTCCATTTCAGAGCTAGAGCAGGGGAATCCATTTTCAGGGCTGGGGAAGATTTGCAGACAGTCTCGAACAAGTGGGTAAAAGCACATTAACTGACCTGGACACTAAATAAATCCTGGAGAAACAGGGTTCCTCTGGAACGCCTGGAATTTCATCAACACCCAGGAGCAGCGGGCACAGCTGTAATAGAGTGAGAGACAACAGCATATCCCAGTTGTGTCCTGTCTTTGGTGCACACGTGGGTACAGGTCCCCAAAAGTGGCACAGAATGGGACACAGCAAGGCCAGGGCCAGGTGCTGTCACTCCCTGGTCAGGTGGCTGCTTCAGACTCCTTCAGCTTTCCCTCTTCAGCCACATTCATGGTTTAGTGATGGCAGGTAGCAGAAACGTTTGTACAGGCAACTACAGGAAACTATTTCTGCGAAATTATGCATCTAAAGAATTGCAGGATGCATTTTTGATTCACTCTTCTGATAAAAGTTAGAAATCACATCAGGAACTGGAGCAATACCAGGGACCTTGTCTCAAACCACAGTAATATTCTCTGACTTGGAAGCACCAGGGAGTTTTTCCTTTAGTCTAAGACGTGGCTCTGGTGTTGCAGTTTAATGCTGCTCTGCATTTGGAGTTTGTCTCACAACCTCCTCCCTTTTAATATCCCTCATTTTGTTCATCTGCTCCATTTTCTGACATGTCAGCATCCTGCCTCAGATCTCCAGGAGATTGAAAGGTGTGCCCTGTGGGTTACACTCTCCCTAAATCATCCATGATCTATTCCGCTTGGCTTAAACGACTGAGTCTCATTTGCACAATTGCCCTATTAATTTACTCACCATTGATTTACATGACTTTTGCTGGAAATCCTCCACCAGACCTCTATTTTACATGCTCTCTCAAAAGCTCCCTTCCAGCTTTTTTCTCCCCCATCATGTTCCTTGTCTCATTTCTCTTCCATTTGCCGTCATTCATCTGTCTCTTATCTTCTTCCTCCCTCTCCCTCCCACTGCTCTGTCTTCCTTCTGTTTCTTCTCTGTTCTCCTCCATTTCCCCCCTCCCTGCAAGTCTCCCTCCTGGCTCCACAGCAGCTAATAAATCTACCAGGAGAGCCTAGGAGCCCCAGAAGATACAGGTGTAAAGGCAAAGGAGCGCAAATAAATCAAGATTCCTCGTGAAGAAGAGCAACAGCTCTGACTTCTTTTTGGCGAGTACAAAGACTGATGGGTGACCATCATTATCTATCTTGCAGCACTTTACCACATCCTTGCATCTTTCTGTCTTCCTGAGAGGAGCTCAGTCTCTCAGTTCAGATTTTATGACTACTTTCTCCCTCTCAGTAGATCACATGCCCCTGGACTGGTGCCCTGATTACCAGTTTGACTATGAAAACCACACCTTTCCATCTGAACAGACAACAAACTGCTGGGCTTTGATAACAGGCATAAAAAGTGCACTTATACATTATGAAACATAGACAAATGTACCCATAGAATAGAAGCATTTTCCAGCTCTCATGACTGTATGCTCTGTGTGAAAACCCATAAATAAATGCAGTTGTTTCTAAGCTAAAAGTCTCATTCAGTATTTTTCATTCAAATTTTCAAAAGAAAAAAAGGACTGAAGTGCAGAAGGTTAAACTAAGAGGGCTACAAAGATTTACATATTCATACTGGGTAAATAAATAACCTAACCTTAATGCCACACTCTGCAGGGCAAAGACACCAAGGAGAGAGAAAAGCGTAGGAGGGAGAGGTTCAAATACCAGCAGACCCCACAGAGCAGTCAGTGTACATGACATAAATGAGCTGCTCAGCCTGGGAGTCAGGGACAACTGAACAAAGTCTCAGAATGTCCTTAGGACACCCGGCTGTGCCCTTCCAGCAAAGCCTCTGAGCACAGCACAGACCTGTGCAGTCAGAGGATGTCAGTGCTGAAGTAACACCTGACATGGACCTGAGAGCCCCCAGGCAAGAGCAAATGGGAACATGAAGCCTGGTTTTACACTTGGCAGAGACACAACCCTCCCTTTGAGTGCACTGCATATATCTGCAATAAATGCAAACCAACCACGGTTACCACTCAGTCACGTTGCTTGCTTGAATGAAAAAAATCCTCCTCCCTATGTAAAAAAGACTTAAAGATTGAGTTGAGAACATTCTCCACTCCTAAACCCAAATTAACAGCTGGGCTATGCAGCTCTGAGCTGGACAAGGCCACAAACTCTCAGCACTTGGTTATTATCTGAAAAATAGCATGGAACTCCAAAGTAATGACAGACTTCTACAGATAAAATGCTGCAATAATACAGTATGTGAAGTTACCCATTTTATTTTCAACCTAATTTCCATGTAGTTTGCAATTTTAAGATTTAATAATGTAGTTGAGAAAATACAAATTGCTTGTATTACCCACATATTTACATTGAACTGTACATAGCATGTAATTACAGAGTCAATGGTTACTAGGGAATTACAGATTTTCTGCACAGTTCTTTGTGTCCTCCTCAGAAAAGTGCCAAAAGAATCTCTCAGTGTGGTGAAGCACAACCTACAGTGATGTGGAAAAAAAAAAAAAAAAAAAAGAGGCTCCTCTCTTAAGATCCTGTCTGGACAGCATGAGGGAAACATAAGCAAAACTCTCCATGCAGAAGCACCATCACCTTTCCTCGGTCCCCAAAGTCCTACAAAAGAGCACTCTGGAGTTCCTGATTAATGTTCCAGACCTCCAACTGAAAGGGATTTTCTACTGCTGTACCTGAGCTCCTGTCCAAGAAAAGTGATTTTGATTGACTTGTCCTGACCTGAGCTCTTCTGAAAAAATTAAGGTGGCAGCTTGCCAGTTCCCTTGGAAGGACAGTGCTTGTTTTTCGTTTTCTTTACCACTTCTAAAAACACACAGACAAGACTTACATATGGTTGGCTCCTCTCCGATGTCTGAAGGTCTGAAGTTTGAAGGTTAGAGCTAAACTTAGCTTTGGCATTTTGTGCTGAAGTCAGAACACAAGTAGTTTACAAGAAAATCAGCTTTAACAAGTGATCATAGAAACAGAACAGGAAGAAAAATATTATTTGTATAAAATAGATGGAATGATGATCACTAAGAACTGTAAAATCCAAAGACAATACGCTGAGTAGAGACAGCACTGCCAAAGCAGTGAAGATTAGAGAGGTCTAGAAGACAAGAAAATAAGTGATTATTTCTGATTTTACCCATATTGTCAATATGACCTTGGGTTAAGTAATTTGTAGCTTACTGCTGTTAGAGATTTGAAGAGGTGCTTGGGATGGTCTGGGCTGTGGTGTGCCGAAGAACCTCAGGACAATGCCAGCTGTTAGAAAAGGTTTCCTCCACACTAACATCCAATATTACAAAATTTCACCAGTTCATTTGGCTGCCCAAATAAACAGGTCTGCAGACTCCTTACTAGGTCCTGAGCTCGTAACGGGATGCTGAGAACCATCAGAGTTGCTGGGGATCCTGGATTTCCATTTCCCCAGGAATGGAATGTTGTGTGCGCCGGTCATCCCGAAATCCCCCTCAACAACAAACGCTCAGGTAACAGAGAATGAACTGCATCACTACAGCTCAGCTGCTGGCACAGCCCTGGGGCTGAGGGAGGCATGCAGGGAAGCACACTTCTAGCTGGCTGCAGTCTGAAACCTCGGTCAGAGTCAGCCCCTCCTTGCCAAACTTCTTCCAATTCCTCACTTAACTGGGAGAGCAGCACCTGCAGCGATGTGATAAACAGAACGTGCTCTGGGGACAAGGTGGAGCCTCCTCCTGCCCAAACTCCAAACTGATCCTGGTGAACGTTGTGCCAGCACTCCAGCCAATTATAAACTAGCCATTAGTGTTGAGAAATAAGCATCCCTTCTACTTTTTAAGGGCAAGGATCACTCACCTGTGCCTGAAATCTCTACACATTGGAACATATGTTATATGAACTATAAATGTCATGCATTGTTCATCTGCAAGACACAATTGCCCAGCAGCTCTGAGGTGAAAAGAGAGTTGGAGTTGAAAAAACCCTCTGCTAGACTTGAAAAGGGCAACAAAATGAATTAAAGTTTCTCCTTTTAATATTCAACTTACTTGACTGAGTGACTTGGTTGTTACCTGCAGAGATTATTTTTCATCTTTAGGGTTTTTATATTTTTTTATATATAACACCTAAACCAGTAGGATTCCCATTTCAGTTTCATCTTTTTGGCACTATATGTCCAAACAATCGATGATTTTTGTTAAAAAGATCCTTATTGTGTAAAGCAATTTGATGTGCACACAGCCCTCCTGGGTCTTCCACACAGATGGATTTTACCTGCAGAATATTTTAAGTTAAACAAATTTCGAATGCAGCAAAATAAATGGAAATCAACACAAACTGCAGCCTTTTGTTAAAGTTACTACCTGCTTCTTACAAGACCCTCTTTTTCAATTGATTATAGCTTTGCCCAACTTCAAACCATTTGGGCTGGAATTTTCTGTGCCAGGTGTCTGCCTCAGGCAGAGGAGAATGTGATCATGTAATTAAAGGCTGTTTCACAGTGCGTACACAGAAGGGGGCAAATTAAGGTTGAAGAGGCAACCTTAATTCTCAATTTCTTAACTTTCACAGGCTTGACTTTGCAACCCTAATAATGTTCTTTTAATGTAGCTTTTCGTCTGCAATATTAACCCAGTGCTACATTAATTTATAGACATATCCCACCGAGGATGGATGTTGGAGTGGACTGGAGTAGGATACACACCTTCCACCTCCAGGTCATGGGTTTAAACACAGACAGGGGCTGAGGGGGTGGGGAGTTATTACCCCAGGCAGCTGTTTGGGGGTTAAATGATGTGAACTGGTGATGTGACCTTGCACTGGGACCGTGATTGCAGTGGAGAGTCCGACTGCCCTGCCTGCACTGCCTCGCACTCATGGGGATGCAGCCACCGCTCTCCTAAAACATGTGGTCTCAGGGGACTCCTCTGTTGATAAGGGAATGGTCCCTCACTGCAAGAAGACCCTGGATGAGTGGCTGACACCCTGCACTCCAGGAACATAAAAGGAATGATGCTGATTTGGTGGGGCTGTTCACATACACAATACCAGACCCTTAAGTGCAATCTGCAGTGAGGATGGGAAGAGCCAGCAGTGCCACAATCTGAGCAATAGCTGTGCTTCCATTAAAAGAAGAACATCCTGGAAATTTGCTCAGTGACACTTTTAGGAAAAATGCGTATGGACAACATATGAAAATTTAATTTAGCCCGTCTGGTGCTGGGAAACATGAAGCACTTGTGTAACTACCAAGTGGGATTCTGCAAAAACAAGGACAGTTGTGCCTGAAGGAGGAAAGCTGAAGTGCTGCCTCTACCTCCAGAGGCTGTGCTGGAGGGCAGAGCTTTAGAACACAGAGGCCTTGTAGGAGACATTCACTGAAGAAGCTACTGTGGAGCTTCCCCCAAAGCAAACCTCACAAACTACACAGCCCCCTCTGCCCTCCAGTAAAGGAAATTTTGACATTTAAACAACTTAATCAGAGAACCACAGAATAATTTAGGTTGGAAAAGCGCTTTAAGACCATCAAGTCAACCCTAAACCCAACACTGCCGAGTCCCACCAAGCCATGTCCTAAACTGAAGGAACCAGTGTCTGACACCCCGGTGCTGTATCAGCAGCTCCCTTTGGGAGCAGAGAGTTGTTCCCCAGCTGTTCTCAGAGGGGGCAGCAGGTCACAGAGGAACCATCAGAGACAAGAGAGACAAAGGATCAGGAAGAGGGTAAACATCTTTTCTGCAGAGCAAGAGACAATCTCAGCCTCAGTCCTGGCTCCTGAGTCCCGGTAATTCAAGGCAAGAAAGCCCAGAGAGAAACAGTGTTCTTCAAAACTCCTTTTGCAGGCATCCTTTTATGACATTCCATCCTCCCCAGTCACAAACCCTCCAAGCCTCCAAGCTTCAACCCCAAGACTGCCAACCCTCAAGATCTGAAAACATCACTCTTTCCCTCAGTGCTGACGCTGGTACCCAAACCAGATAACCCGGGCAGCAGAGCCAAAAAGCTTCTTTTCATTCCAACACAAGTTTTTAAAGTATTATAAATCACTTAGCTTTGTTTTGCTTCCCATTTACTGCATTCATGTTCCTTTTGAGAGGGCCACATTAATAAATAGTGTGCCCTGATACCGACATGGCTTCAATCCCATCATTTTCTGTATTCAGCACTCATATGCCTCCCTTACTACAGTACATAAATGATATAAACTTCTCATCAATAACATAAAAAATTCATACTCTGTCTACAATGCAGCTGCTATCACAGGTTTATGTCAACAATCGTCCTGATTTTTAATAGCATAAATGTTTAAAGAGGCAGCAATTCCTGTAAAGTATCTGCAGGGATATTTAGAGACGACATATGCCAAAACAATCCTGTTCTCATACAGGAGACATTGTTGCTCAGCAGGAAGACAATGTTTATCCTCACAAATGTTTACCCTGCTTCAGTCATTAAAATGCTCCAAATGGCTGGCAGGGACACCCCGAACCTCCTGGTCACCCCTCTGAGCAGGGAGCACCAGCTCCTGCCTGTGACAGCTGAGCCCTCGTGCACTGCACACCTCTTGCCTGCCTCCAAAATCATCTCTTTGCTATAAACATACAGAGATAGGATGATTTCCAAATATTTTTATGCTTTATAATTCTAATGCACAGCCTGTCCTTTTGTTTTCTTTTTATCATTAAAAAAACCCCTCAACTTAGCTTTCTGAGGGGTTCCTACCTCAATAAAACAATACAAACCCTTTCTTTTAATTTCTTCTACTTGCTGCCAATTGTATCGGGCTTTAAGCTATTAAAAAAACCCAAAATGCTTTGCATACATGCAGCATAAAATATTTATTTTTAATCTAAGCAGGATTTCTTTACCTGCTGTGCAGCCACAGCTTCTGTTTAAGGCTTGCTTTATCATCTGTGTGTCAAGCTGAAAGCATTTCTCTCCTGATCCTTCATTCTGGCTGTAAAGAGCCTCCTACCAGAGCCCAGCTGACACACGACTTCCAACTGCTGCTTCAAATTTTCCTTCTGCCTTTTCCCCTCTCACCCAAAAACCCACAACCTGGAAGTTCTTCACTTGAACAGATGGTTTACAGAAATCTGGGACATGCTCGTGTGATTGAAAATAGGACTCCTTTAAGCAACATCTCATGTAACAATTACAAGAACAGTTGGTCAGAACGGTGACCCAGAAACTGCCCCGGCTCTGCTCTCCTGAGCCCCAGGAGAGCATTCCCAGTCCTTTCTGAGTGCCTGACCTTGGGCAGCCACAGCTCCTTCTGGGACAGCACATCCCCACTGCTTTCTGCACGGAGCCAGCTCCTGCTGCAGACCAATGCACTGCTGTGAAAGTGCATTTTTAAGGTCAAAATTTACAGTATTAATGATATAAACCCAACCCTGTGCTTTCCATTTGTTTACTATGTGAACAACACCAAATTCTCCCAGACTTTTTCACAACCAAAGCACTGCATTTCAGAAGGTGCAAAATCACACAGTCCCACCTGCTTGTGCCCAGGTTGGATCCAGACCCTGCTGCTGTTGTTCAGAAGAAGGGAAGCAGCAATCTGACAAGTGCTGAATATTCCCAGCTCCACCCAAGGACAACAAAGCAGCACATTCCCATGGTCAGTAAAAAGCGACTTCCAAGTCAGGCTTCCATTGGTGAGTAGGAAGAAATTCTGGGTTAGAATTAATAAATTTCCTGTCCCAAGGCAGAAGCAAAGTCAGAAAAAAGGATTATGGAAGATGTGCCAGCAGAGTGCACTGTTCCTGAACTGTGTTTTGGAAATGTTTCCCATCTTGGTACATGTGGGCACAGCAGGAAGAAGGTGTCTGATGAGCAGGACACAGGAACCAGGCTGGGTGAGCGTGGTGCTGACTCAGAGGAGTCATGTGGGGGAAGTACAGGAAGAGGAGATGACTCTGGTGAAGAAATTTCCAGAAGGGGAGAGATGTGTGTCCTTAAGTATGGGAATTACAGGACTGGACAGCTCTGAAGATGGGGGCATGGCTGGATGTGGATGGGAAAAGTGGGGTTGTGGCTTAAGGCTTCTTCAGGAGCTGAGAAGGTGTTTGAAAGAAGCTCAGTGGAGGCTTTAGGTGCAGTGGATGGCTGAGACTGTGATAAGCACAAAAATGTCCCTTACAAGAGTTCCTGGGGCCAGTCTCCACTGCACCCCACCAACTGCATCACACAAGGCCTGCTTCATGGGGGGCTTGTTCAGGTGCAGGGCTGGGGGACCAATGACCCAAATTTTCCCTCCCCAGAGCCGATTTCAAGATTGTGCCAAAAGCCACTGAGAGAACTCTGAAGCTTTCCTTTGCTTTGAACAGGTGCAATGAGATGGTCTTTATTTAGTATTGAAACTGCAGATTCATTATATCAAAGGTAAATATCAAGTAGAGAGTCAACATCTCCATCAACAAAACCCAAGCTGCCTCAGCAGCCACCAAACACCGACATCTCACAACTATTTCAAAACACTTCAAGACCTTAAAAACCAGGGACTTAGAAAAAACACAGAACCATTTTAACAAGCTAAATTTCCTGTCACACAGAGGCTGGATTCCTGTCAGTACAACACTCATTTTAGTCTGATTAAGTTGCTGTGATGAACTTCAGAGTTTAGACTGCCCTTGAGCCTCACATCTATCTGATCTTTAATTCTACTACCCGCTCATTTCTTGCTAAGCACACAATTCTGAGTCCCACTGGAACAGCCTCGTTCAGGCTCTGCATCAATATGTTCAGTGCTGAATTCATTTCTGCAGGGAGCCCAGTAAATCTGAACTTTCCAAAATCATTTGGCCCCCATTACTAGTAAGCACTGCTCTTAAATAGGTTGTAACTCCAGCTAATAGGCTCCATAATCATAGCTGAATTGAACAAAAGGGTCCAGTATGGGCTGTCATCAGTCATTTTTATTCCCCATCAAATGCACTCCATAGAAGGGAACTTTTTTATACTTCTGGATGCTGAAACTAAGAAACTCATTTCACCTGAATAGAGGGTTTTTTCCTTAATAAAAAAATAAGATGAAAGCTTCCAAGGGTATCCAGAAGTCCAGCACAGCACTGATGCAAGAGCTGGAACCTTTTCACCTTGCAAAATGGCACCTATCCAGAATATAAGGAGACAGGAAAAACATTAAGATGCAAAGCCCACATAATGAAAAATTGCAGTGCTGAGAGATACATCTTCTGCTATTCAAAGACAAGTAACTGAGTGTAACTAAACCTAAGGTAAAGGAGTAAGCGGGAGCAGTGCTTACATCTTGATCACATTTCCATGAAGACAAGCTTTGTGATATTGTTTCATCTAGTGCAAAAAAAATAGAAGCCACCTTCTAAATCTTATCATCGAAATTGATAGTGTTTACTTAAAGCTTATTCCAGCTTTGCTGACTTCAACAGATATTGAAGTCTCCAATAAATCTATTTCAACATTTTTTACAACTCTCTTCTTTCTCAACATACACTCTGGCCTCCCTGATCTATATCAGTGGACAGAAGACCAGATTTTTGTTTATGAATATCTAGAAGTTTCATTGCTATCTGCTGCAAAGCCTGGTATAAAAATGAACAGCAAGTAAATAAAACAGAAAAGGAACTTGATTTATCCTTCTCTCTCCTGCGAGGCAGCAGAGCCAGTCCTTGCTGGCACCATATTTTTTACACACAAGGCAACCTGCTCGAAAGGCAATGCAGGAGAGCTCCTGCTGGGCACAGGCAGCTGGTCCTGCACAGGTGGGCACTGCTGGAACTGCAGGGACTGCAGCTTTTCCCACTGCTCCTGTCCAGTTCAGCTCAGACACTCTGCATAATTCCCTTGGGGCCAAACAGCACGGAATGGTCCCAGCTGATGGCAGCTGCTGCAGCCACAGCCACATTTTGTACTCCCAGCAGGTCCCCATGGCACCTGGGCAGAGTGTGGGTTCATAAACACGACACACCCAGGCTACCTGGGCATACACTGCTCTCCCCCAGGACTGCCTCTTAGGGGGCAGTTGGCAGCACTCACCTGGAGAAGGAGGAAATAGGGCACCTGTGGATGTGGGAACTGGTGAATCACAGCTTGGGGCACTGGGCTTGCAAAAGAACAAACAGGACCGGTAAGTGAGGGTGTGCATGCAAATACTTCACTCCAAAAATGAAAGAATAATTTTTTAAAAAGAGTTGACAGATTTTAAGGCTTTAATTGGGTGAGACAGTATAGAGGAACAAGGTCATATCCTTACAACTGATTTTAAATAAGCAAACAAAATTCTAAGGAGTCAAATTCACTAGTTCTACTAAATGACTAAAATAGCGATGAGTTTCTCAGCAACAAAACCCTCACAAACATAAAAGTGCCTGATACTGGTTACATGGTTCACTGGTTTAACCAGAATTATAAGTCCACAGAAATCAGAATAGCTGCAACTGATACAGAGGGATAAAAGACATGGAGGAACCTGGGTGAGGTCTGCTCAGCAATGGAAAACTGCCCCAGGTGGGATATATGGGATGACTGATAGAGATTTTAAATCAAAGCAGCGCAGTGGAAAGAAATCTCCACTGAATCTCTTCAGCCATCCAGATGGACCCAAACTTCCTTCACCCCATACATACACATGAAAATAAGAGGAAGGTTTGGAAACCTGTGCATTCCACCATCCCTCTTCCTACCCACCACGTGCCCCAGAACAAAGCCTGCTCTTCTCCATTTGACAGCAGCTTGTGGAGAGACCTTTCTCCTTTCTCTCCTAAGACATTCCTCTAGATTGAAAAATGCCAAGTTTCTAACCTTGCTTCCCAGGAGCTGCCCCACAGCTTCTCTCCACTGTGCAGAGCCCATGGGTGAGGCGGAGCAGAGGAGGTGACCCTCCTGCTGTTTGGCACGTGGCTCTGGAAGCAGGAACTGCCCAGGGCAGTCCTTGGCCAGAACAGATCCAGGGTGGATGGAGCAGCAGCTCCCTGCACGTGGTGCAGCAAAGGGACACTGGGCGTCAGCAAGGGTGACACAGGCACTGAGCACAGCACACAGCAGCACAGGCCCTTGTGTGGACACCACTGATGCTCTGAGTCTCCTGCACTGGTAAATACTAAAATATAAGCGAAATTACTACTTCTTTAAAGCTGCAATAAAGGACAGACAGAAAGGTACAGTGAGACAATTCAAGTCCATTGTTTTAAAACAATATGTGATGAATTTGCAGTATGCCAATGCATAAAAGAGAGGCTCATTTTCTACAAATGCCCACAAAGAGAAATGATAGAGCTCAGCACTATAGCATGGCATATTCCATTAGGAATTAAATCTCTTCTCTCTGATGGTCCCATCCACATGCTCATTGGAGAGTCTCCTGCTTTCATCTACATTATTGTTATTAATTTATGAATGGGACTGGAATTACAGAAGATGAGTCTAAGGTGAGGCTGCATTATAATAATAAATGAAAGAATGACTCCTGTTTACTTTCAAAATATTTCATAGCTAAAATGCTTACTGCATTTTTAACTGTGACATACTTCCTTTAGCTGGTTTCGGTTTTGAAGTAATGATATAAAATTCATTTCATCTCTTTTTCAAGCCTGAGTCTTTCATACATAACATCAGGCATGTCATATCTGAGGAATTATTAAAATAAGACGGAGCCTGCTGTATCTGAGCAGAAAAGCTTCTTTGAGCTGGCATCCTCAGGAGAGAAGCAAGCTCAATCTCATTAGTTGGTGCTGAGAAGGCGTCCTAGTCACTAGGTTCAAGGTGATGAAAGATTAGGGCGTTTGGCCTCGGCTCATTCTGTATGCAGCTCACATCACTCCCTGCCCGTGAACACGAAATTACATTGAACCTGGGGAGTCTAACTCCATTAATTTTAAATGGAAGATTAATTTAACAATATGCGGCAGATATTTGTTACAAACCTATCATGTAAAAGTGACGGTTAGCAATAAATTGTGGTGACTCACACTGGCCGGTGGCCCTGGCTCAAATAAATCAGAAGGCATTTACACATAATTGCTGTTTTTAAAGACAGGGATATGGGAGATATGTTTCTTTGATGAAAGATTGGGTAACTCCATTCAAGGAAACAGCAGCCCATGTTAAAGCTACAGCATCTCTTCTGAGGGAGACGTTCCAGGGCCTGCAGGACTGGGATGCAGTTATTGTCTGTCTTGGCCTTAAACTGGGCCTGTTTTTTTTATCTTAGACAAATCATTTTCACTGATTTTCAAGAACTGTCTGTAAGAACAATACAGAAGTATTTTACATGAGCTGAGGATAAGAGGTATGGCTTAGGAACGTGCATCACTGTACACTGCACATGCTGGCTGTCACCTGGGACTGTGCAGAAAACGCTTAAACAAAGGTTAACTGTGGTCCAATTTTTTTCTGCCAACTTTTTGACTCCTGCACAACGTACAGAATTAGCAAGTGGCCCTTCTCCTGCCACTGCTCCTTTTCTTCTTTCACTGACTGTACAAATGTATGGTTGGGTATGAAATGTCATCATTGAAAATATCCTTTCCAGAGCAGGAGACTCATCACCTCCAAATGAGAATAAGCAACACAGGGGAAAAAACTGAAGGATGTGAATTTTTTTTCTTAGTCAAGTGTTGATAACTACCTTGCTTCTCAGATACTCTGATGATATCCATTGCTAGAATAGGGCCTGTCTACAAGGGAAACAAAAATATCTTGAAAGCTAATGCAAGAGAGCAGAACTGGCTCCCTCAGGAAGCAGAATTACCCCATATCTCTTTCCTTCCAGTCCAAGAAAAAGGAAAAAAACAACCCTAAATTCCACCCCTAACTATTTGTGATCTGTGATTCTTACATAACTTCTGTAAATTCTGCAGCAACAAACACTGGGTGGGACTGCATGTGGGCATCCTTATTTATTTAAAGCAGAAAGTAGAGTGCCCTTCGTTTTCTTTCTGAACTTGAGAGAACAAACCAGACCTGATACCCAGGGAGGGCAGAGGCTGTGTTTCACACACTGCTGGGAGGAGTTGGGACACGCTGCAGGGAAGGGCATCACCTGCACTTGGAACAGATCATGATATCCACGAGCAGCTTCTGCAGTTGGTAACAGTCAGAGATACAATGACCTGGCTGAACTGAGCAGGAGCCCCTGCATGAAGAGCCCAGGGAAGGAAATGCTGGGATGGCTCAGACTGGGTGTGCTCACAGACCGGGACAAGTCAGCAGTCACCACCCCTCCAGACCAGGTATGAATGACGGAAGGGGTGAAAAGGTGGCAGGATGGTGTTCACTGTGTCAAATATCTCACTGTGATTCACAGGTTAAAAAAGCAGTCACAGCCAGAGAGGAGCTGCAGTGGAACTCAGAATTCCCAGCCTAGCTGCTGGAGCAGGCAAAGGGAATGCATCCATTCATCCATTCACTCTCTTCTCAGCCTTGAGTCTTTAACAGATGCCCTGTCCTCCAAAAGCATCCAAAGCAATGACTGATATTGTCCTTTGGGAAGGCAGGAGAAGAGATGCAGCCCAACAGGTCCAGTTCAGTGGGGCCAGTACAGATCCATGTCTGTGTGGGAAGCATGGGGTGAGGTTTCCAGCCCTGGCTCACAGCTTGCCTAACCAGACAGAAATCAGACTCCATGCTGGGTTTGTGACCATTTGTGGTTTGCAATTTGAGGCCATTAGATGTCTTTGGAACCATTTGATCTAAAGTACGTAAAAATTCCAATTTGTAGCAGTATGGTCCCCCAATGTATTCACAGATACCCTCCCCATGTAACACCACACACTGCCCTGCCAGACATTATCCCCACCAAGCTTCACAAACTCCCAGAAAATGGAGATTATCTTCATATACAAATAAACTATGGGATTGTGCTGTGTGATTTAAAGAGAAGGATAACAAGAGATAAAATACTGTGCACTTGCTTTTCTATACAGCCATACCAAAACACTTGCACAAACCAGACAACATTAGAATATGGTTTCTCAGACCCTATTTTCCTCCCAGCAAGACAGGAGACTGTCTGTTCTAAATTGGCCACCAATAATCCTTTCCATATGGTGAAAAGAGAAATGCAACCTCCAACAGACCCTCGTGGGAGGCAATGGCATTACAAATCTGGGAAGGTGACTGAGCTGCGGGGATCGTGCTTTGTTTCCAGCTCTGCTGCTGGGTGGTGGGACTATGGGCAAGGCACTTCAGTGCTTATAAATTGCTACGGGATCTTCACATTGAAAGGGCCACTGAAAATGCAAACGTGGACTGGCAGCTTTACTGCCCAGCCTGACCTGTCAGTGAAGAGCGTTCATTCTGCATCAGTTGGTCTGTGGTCACTGGTGTCTACACCAACTGTGTGCCACAGGATAGAGCTTCAGAGAGCAAAGAATGCTCAGGTAAATAAACAGCTCTTCACATGGGCCAAAATAAGTGAATTGAAAAAAATTACTGTTGATATTTGAATGAGTAAGAGTGATGCAGAATAACTACACAGAAAAAGAGCGCCGTTGCTTTAAATTCAGTGCCAACATCCAGGTTGCCAGCAATTGATGCCACTAACTCACTTTTGCACTTTAATGTTAAATTTCTTATGGGACCACATCACCTAATTAGAGGAATTGATAACTGCACTGTTCCATAATGAGGCCAATACATTTCAAAGTCATTAAAGATAACCAAGGCAATAAGTCTGTGTTTAAGCGGCACTTCCTTAGATTTCACAGCCTACATGTCGCTAGCATAGGAAAAAGCAATCCCTGCCTAGTCAACTGTAAATGCTGGGTTATTGGAATCTTTAAAACAGGCAGCAAGGAGAAAATTACATGGCCAAATCTCCTTTTTCCAGTTAATGAAGAATTAAGACTCCCATTTACCATATTAGAAGGTTCATCAGAGGTCTCTCCTCTCCATAGCTTGTGTTTGACAGCAGTGTCAATTTATCTGAGTCAGAACGCAGAAGTGCATGACAGTGCGTCATTCATAACTGTCACATCTACTTATCTCTCTCATTGTCACACTGCTAACGAAATTCAGGCCATGTTTTCCCCATCATGGCCTCTTAAAGGGAAAAGGATCCCCTTACCCACCGCAGCAAACTGACCGAACCACGGCTCTAAAAGCAGCGCGGTAACAAATGGCCACACAGCTTTGGGAAGGGTGGATCACAGACCCTTGTGCAGCCAGGGAAGGGAAAAACAGCATTTCCCAGAGGCAGGCTTCCAGCAGGACTGTCACTGGCTTCAGAAGTAAGACACATTAATTCTTGGTGATAATTACCAGAGGGATGGATTTATTTTATATTCTACCTTGCGTTTGTAAGATTTGTTCAGGTACATTTGGCATCCAAGTAAGAAAAGCAGAGTGACTTTATTGAAAGTCAATGGTCAAACTTCTGTTGGCTTCAAAAGCACAGGAAGGATTTTTAGAAATGCAACAGATGAAGAATTCTATAAAATTAACACTAAAATGAGAGCATTTGTTACCTTGGCTGAGGGAGAATGTAAGAGGTCTATCAAAACACTCACAAAAGATCTTCTGCCGTAAGAACTTGGACATGGTAAAAAAGGCCAGAAAGTCTTTTTTACAAATCCCATTAAAATAAAAATACACAACTGAAAAGGTAAGTTAATATTTAAAGAAGACACAGAGACAAACTCACCTGAGAAAACAAATGGAACAAAACAGCTCTAAAAGGAAGGGCCATGACTGGAAGAAACAACTGTTGTAAACATACACCCCTGTATTGTAAGACAAAACACAGTCACGTTCTAAGAAAGAAACTTCCAGAATTGTGTTGTCCTCTCCTCTGTGAGAAACATGCACCTTCCTTCTAATCCCAGTTGCTCACACCACCCAGCACTGGGTGCTCTACCCAGTAGAGCAATTCTTGTCTTTAAAATCTGTTTCTCCTAATGCATCTTTCCAGAACATTTGAGACAAAGGTTTCTGATAAATTCAGTGTAACTCCCCTGGCCCCTTCTAACCTCCTGCTCCTGCACGGTGATGAGCTGTAAACCACACCCCAGTACCCTCAGCTGGGGAACTAAACAGCCTTCCCAGTGTCCTGCCCTGTGAGTCTCTCAGAGCCCTCTGCAGCCCAGAGGACAGAGGCTCAAGAGCTTTTCTTCCAAATCAGACTGGAAAGCACAACCCCTCCCTTCTATTCAATGCCACTTTTATAGGAAAGGACCCCTCAGCTCCTGTCCCAGCAAATGCCCGGGATTTACAGAAAATGGGATTTACCACAATAAGGTGATTCTGCCTAAGAGCACTGTTCTGTCCGTGGAACGTGGCTGCTGGGTTTGACAGACACAGAAACCAGGCTGGAGTCAGCACTGGAAGGAAGCACTGTCCTGAGTTTAAGGGCAAATATGTGATTTTGCCTATTCTGAAAAAAGCATTTTCCACTATTTTCCACAATCACAGACTCCACGGAAAGTGGATCCACACAGTAACATCAGTTTTTAAGAAACCAACACAGCAGGCTTCAGGTGCCAGGGAATGAAAGGGCTGGAGCAATTCTTAAAGAGACTGGTTGTGTAAATTTGAGAAGTAGTTTTTCTTCCAAGAAAACTTTTCTTTCACAATATTTCATGAGAGGGTTGGGGTTTTTTTGCACTAGAGCTAACATAATAGGGGAGAAGGAAAATGGTGCCCAATTGGATCAAATTACTGGTGAAACAATGCAAGTGAATGTGCACTTAGGTCTTCAGTTCTGAAAACTTCAAGAACTAAAATAAATTGCATGACCCCCTGGTAACTTCCACTAGAACTTCTGGGTACAAATTGTTTGCCTCAAGCTGGGTGAAATATACATTCAAATTCAGGCTCTTGAAGGAAATTATTAAGTAGAGCCATATTAGCTTTCTCTGAAGCATACTCGTTTTCTATATTGCCACTGTATAGACCAATTATGTTACCTTTCCATGCTGAGAAATGATTGTTCTGCTAACACAGTTCTGGTAAAAATCAAAAGCACTACATTTTTAACCTTGGGGGATTTTTGTTATTGCTGCTCCCTTGCTAGTTCCTTCAAATGGAAAACATCTTCCATTAATCTAAATGCAAAATTTGTTCAGCTTTCGAAAGTTACTTGAAAAATGTTAAGCACAAAGCAATAAACTTTTTATGCTCTTAAGACCACTAATGCTTTGAGCTTCATATTCATTTTGAAGAAATGAACATTTTATGGTTCACAGAGGAATAGCTACATGAATAATATCTGAGACTATAATGCATCTAGCAGAAAAAGATTAAGTTTATGTAAACTATTTAATCAGACGTGGAATTTTCTCTAGAGGATAAAAAATTCTGACCTTATTTAAGTTTATTTAAAAAAATACCAATATCACATTTCCACCAAGGGAACCCACTGATTTCCCCATTTATGTTGTATAAATATTCATAAAATTGAGGGCTAACTGGATACCACAGCCCCTAGGAACCAAAAGTAACTTTAGAGATGTATCACATCCCCATGGAAAACATTTCCCAGGAAGTGTGACTGTAACTGCAGTGAAGGGGTTGCACGCTAAGAGCCCATCGTGGCCCTGATGGTGATGGACCAGCTCATCACAAGGGAAATTTTTCATCAGAGAAGCTCCGATGCACACCAAAGTCTTGTTTTCATCCATGATTTTTAACATGTTTCCAACAGAAATCTGTCCTGTAACCATCCTTTATCTCTTCTAGCCCTTCTGCCTGACTGCCCCCTCACAGTGCAGTGATTCTCCCCCAGGTTTAGGAAACCAGGCTGTCTATCCCAGGAAGTGTCTGTCTAGAATTGTGTTGTAATTATCTGATTTATTAAAGAAATGCAAACGTGTATATGCTTAAAATGTCCAATTAAAGTGGACTTTATGTCAGCTAAAGTAATTCTAGGAAGGCAAGTGATTTGTACCCAATTAAACTGTATCTGAATTTGGCCCTCATTTCTGCTGATATCCAAAGTAAAGCTCTTGAACTGTTTCAAATTAAATTATGGAAAATCTTGGCATCCTAACTGTAAGCCCAGGTGCATTTATTTTTCTATTAAAACCAGAAAATTATGGAGGTTTTGTAAGTACAATATTTTCTGAATCCACTGAGGGGTTTTTGTTCCATATAACACACTAATGAAAAAGCCTCATGCAGAAGAATCCTGAAAAATCAATAGGCTGGACACAAAATAATAATGCAGCTTAAACAACAACATGATTATGAATAACCTGTCTTCAAGCACTGTCACTTGAACGTGGTTTGAGAACAAATGATGACCAGGCTATGGGGACTGTGATGTGATTATTTTTTTAACGTATATGTGAAAGCACCTGGGTATAAACTGTCATATCTCTGTAACACAGAACACCAAGCTGCTTTGGGGACCTCTTGATTTCAAAGCAAATGTGAACTACTGAACATTCAGCCTTTTCTTGCTCTTTTTATTCCAGCAAATTACCCACTCAAGCCAAAGAGGTAAACAGGAGTTACTCTACACTGTGGTCCCTTACAGACACACATTATTGCTGTACCCCAAGGAAGTTTTCCTTTCCCTTTCCCACAGTACTCAGTTCCCACAACAAAGAGTTTGATTATAAGTTCAATATCAGCTCAAATGTTCTCTCCCTCTTTGGTGGCACCTTGAACTTCTCCCATAGGGAAAAGTCGAAACCACATTTTGGGTTCTCTTTTCCTTGCAAGTCCTTCCTGCCTTCTACAGTGTTAGAGAGATAAAGGGTTATTTTCAGCAGGGAGACAGCACATCTCCCTTGACAATCTCCTGGCAAGTGGAACTGGCAAAACCCCGAGGTGTGGTAGGCTGACACCCAGGCCTGTGCCTTTGCAAGCACTGCAAATGAACTCTTTGCTAGCATGGGGAAGAATCAGGACTGTCTCCAAAAATTAGCTGCATTAATAAAGGGTAAGATGAGGGAATGGTGCTCAGAATGCCACATCCACAAATGTAATTCTGAAGATCTTAAAAGTAGAAAGATAAATGAACATATTGGGGGGGGTTGCATATTTCGGGGTGAGTATAGAAGAGAAAAACTACAGGAGGGTATTTTTTCAAGACAGTTGCCATAAAATGCAGCAGATATTTGGATGCCATTTGAAATCCTTTTCTATTTCCTGACCCTACGAGAGAGCTCCAACCACGCCACGCTCTGCATGGAAACCCAGCATGGAAACCCAGCCATTTTGCTCAGGCTCCCAACTGTACAAAATGGCTACACCAGGCAGCATCTGCCACGGAATGATTGGTATTAG
This sequence comes from Aleadryas rufinucha, assembly GCA_013397815.1. Lineage (NCBI taxonomy): Eukaryota > Metazoa > Chordata > Aves > Passeriformes > Aleadryas > Aleadryas rufinucha. Next base: position 509,656 of record VZTH01010362.1, read on the forward strand.
GCATAACTCATTATTCTGACAAGGACCTGGCACGCAGGCAGGCGGTCTGGCACGAGCACCGATGAGATAAGGGTTTGGCATTGCCGCCGGTAGGATATGAATTAAGCTCAGTGTCAACACAACGCACATGGTTTCCTCTCCACGGACATGCCAAATCCTTGACACAATAATGAGTTGTGCATGATGCCAATCACTGATTGTCAGCTCAACTGCACATCTCTCTTCTGATGCCATCAAGCTGCAGTGGGATCCAAAGTTGAGACAAAACTTTGCCGTGAGTTTTGGTGGGGTTTGTGGGGGTGACAGCACAGGCAGAGGGTGAAGCCTGTTCCCCCTCAGCCCTGCCAGGCCCGTGGGCAGCAGGAGGGCCCATGGGGGTGGATTTACACCACAGCACTGCTCAGAGTGCAGCACGTCCAAGCCTAATAAAACAAACTGCCTGAGAAAATGATCAAGCCCGATAAGTACATTGTTCCATCAGAAATCCAGTCTTCAACACCCCTTTGCTTCAAAACATTCAAGTTTGTGTTTCATGTGTTTGTGAGAAGCCCCTTTCACGTGGAAAGCAACACTCCCCAAGGTGGAGTGAAGCAAAGCCGCGTGGATTGGCAGCATGGAAGGGAAGGATGGTCATTGCCTGTACTCTGTGGGAAGGCAGAGTGGGGAGCAGGTGTTTTAGTCAGCCATGACATGCCTTGGCCCTACAGGCCGTGTGTCTCCTCTGCCCTGCCCAACACCTCCTCAGCCCGCAGCAGGAACACCTCACCTTTACACAGGGAACAGCTCTCCTTCCCACAGGGAACAGCTCTCCTTCCCACAGGGAACACCTC
>VZTH01010362.1:510872-518372 GCA_013397815.1 Aleadryas rufinucha
CAGGGAACACCTCTCCTTCCCACAGGGAGCACCGCTGGAACCGCTGCCCTGCCCTGCCCCTCAGGTGGACACTGAGGCCACTTAGGTGGGCACTGCCATGGCCACAGTGCCCAGGCTCTCTCAGCCACTGGGGCTGATGGTGCCACACTGTCCCTGCTGAGCCCCCACCCCAATCCCCCCATCCCTCCTCAGAGTCAGCACTGGCAGCTGAGGTTTCTCCTCCAGTCTCACCCTGTGCTCAACTCAAACAGGACTCCCCTGCCTCAGGGACAGGACCCAAATGCTCATCTCCCAATAATTTAAAGCACTTACAATAAATTTTATCTGCAAAAGCCAATTAGAATCTTTTTATTTACCTGCTCCATCACCATCCAATCCCCAAAAGGCCAGTTTTCTTCACCATGTGTGAAATGGTGGCTGTCCTCCTGCTGGCAGCAACACCTGCCTCTGCCAACACCTCACCCAGGGACCCCTAAGAACTGTCAGGGACAGCAAACACAAGGAGACAAACGCACAACTTTCTATACCAGATCCTAAACTTTGCATCAAAGGACAGGGAAAGGCTCATGGCTGCCTCAGAACCAAATAAACAGCACCAGACTGGGTTGTGTGGGAAAGCAAGCTGGGCTTTACTTGTTATGGCTATGACACAGTGCCCTAAACTAACTGACCATGGACAGAAATGTCTCTGAGTATCTGTGCTTGCTTCCGAATTTATTAAAGACAAACAAGAGCAAAAATCCCTCCAACAGGAAAACAGCATTTATTAATAAAATGCCAGAAAGTGCTGCATAAAGGCCCAGACCTCGCAGTCATTTAATCTTAATAGATTATTTAACTCAAGAGTTTGGTCCACCCAAGTTGAGCTTCCCTTTATTTATATTCCATTTATAAATCATTTACACAGACAGGAGAGTAAAAGTGTATAATTGTTTTTATAATGGTTATGGAACACTCCCAAAATAATTTTTCCCTTTCCCATCTCCTCAAAAGATGTGTGCAGATTTTGGAAAATATTTTACCAATTTTGGAAACTTTTTATTTGTATCTAGAAAGAAACACAACTCCAGAAGGAAAAAACAGTATAAGGTTCAGAAATTCAGAGGCAAAGCATTTTCTGTCTTAGAAAAACCTCTGGCTTACTAGAAGCCTAAGAGAACCAAATCTTGTTATGAAAGGACTGGATGTCTTGAACAATCCACAACAGAAAATTGAGCTTTTAATTCTTCATTAAGCATTAAAACTCACCCCAAGCTGACAGTGTTTGAAAGGCAGAATTACATGATAACCCTAGGACCTGTGTGACCTGAGTTAGGGGGTCTCAGCCCATCCACAATGGGCTTGTGCATCACAAAAATTGCCACCAAACACAGCAATTTCAGCCAAGAGACCCATGCTGAGCAGAGCCTGGGCCCTCCAGGACATCACCAGGGCAAAGTACTGAGTCTGTGCATCCATCGCCAACTCTCCCGTGGACCTGTGTCCTCAGGACAATCAACAGCACCTCTGCTTAGAAGCTAATAATGGGAATTAGAAAAAGAAAACATCCCAAGATGTTAAAAATAACAAATAAACTTTTCCACGATGACACTTCCAGCTGCCCTGTTTAGCATTCCCTGTCCAGCGCTGCCCCTCCTCACCCTCGTGGCTGTTACTGCTCCGCGACTGCAGCGTCAACGTTGTCCAACAACCCTGCGGTGACACTGCGTCTGGGGCAACGCTCGGCCACCAGCAGCGAGTAACCTGTGCTGACAGGGCCTTACAGCCCTGCCATAACCACTCACATCCCACTGGAGCCAAACAGCAGTGAAATCACAGCCCAGTCTGCAGCAGCCCGGTTATTCAACTGGCAGAGCAGTCTGCTGAACAAAACCCAGCACGAGTGGGGAGACCGGCACCACGAGTCAGAGCTACAAACCAGCACTCATCCAAATGCCTTCATGTAACATGGGATTTGGCAAAAGGTTGGCGCTTCATTTTGCTTTTTAAATCTCAATTAAAAGTACGCAGTAACAAGTAAATGATTTAGGCGAAAAGGAGTGAGTACAAGGAAAGCAAATTTCAAGAACTCCAAATGGGATAAACCACGGAGATTATAAAGAGGCTACACTTGACCTGTCAACATGAGAAAGTCCCAGAGTTTTTATTAAAAGGGGGCACTGGGAAAGACAACCTGCTGTTTAGGGAAGCTGTATATTTAATTTTAGTGCCTATAATGGCATAGCCCATGACTATAAGGTATTATTTAAGACCTATCATGCAATTTCCTTGGAGGATTCCTCTGCGATTTCACAGTATGCCACAGTTTGCAAGTCTCTGTACAATTTAACTACTGTTTACTGATTATTATTGAGTATGGGACAAAATTCACCCTCTCTGGACCAATAAATATAAGCTTTAGACATGGAGAAGCAAAATATTTCAACCACTGCCTGCCACCATATGATTCCATGAATATACACTTTAAGAATGTGGAAACAAAACAAACCAACTAAACAGTGAGTCACGGTTTATTAACATAACATACTGCAAATCTAATTAAAAGTCAAATAGGCAATACCCTCATCAAAATCCAAATGTTCTTTTACAGAAACATCAAGGAAGAAGGGGCATACAGGGGACGATACCACAAAGGTAATCAGAATTCATCTTCTGGGACTCGTACCCTATTACTCGAAGCTCATTATCAGTACTCTGTACAGGAAAGCAACACCCAGAGACCACATCATTAACTTCCTACACATGCATTACCCCACAGCTCGAAAAACTGCAACAAAAAGCCCCACAAATATACAAGAAAAATCTGAGGGTTTTGTTCCGTGTGATACAAACCTGACGAAATTTGAAATATGATGCTACGGAAATCATCTAAACCTTGTAAAAATGAAACCGGTCCTTTCTAATTATGATTGCAGCCTAAAAATGAGTGTAGCCTAGCTGTTACACCATCTAACATCTCCATTTGTCTGTGAATACTTCTTTAATAATACAGCTATGGTTGCTTCCTTTTTCTCTTTTGGATTTGGATTCTTTGTCTGCTGATCAATCCCTGTCAACTGGCAAAACATAATTCATTAAGTGACTAAACAAAACTGACTACTCTGCAATGCATCATCTAATTAGCTGAAGGAGAACACTTTCTCTTCTCTATGTTAACTGTCCAAACAGAATGCAGGAAACCTCCAGCCGAAAGGGAGAAGAGACATGAAAATAGAACTGGTCACCTTGAGTTTCATGCACTCTTCAGTACAGGAACATTCTCAGTCAAAAGACACTGAAGAACACAGCTACCACAATATTCAAGTAAACAAGCAACACACCCCATATCAAAATATGGTTACACAAACAGAAGCTTACAACATTGTCAAAACCTGATTCCCACCAATAAAGAACAAACCACTGCAGGTACAATCAGTGAACATGGTGAGGAGAAAAGGGCTACTGAGCAAACAGAGGGATGCTGCAGGATGGGAGTGAAGGAAGGGGTCCACATTACAACAGTGCTGTACTCCATTTCTCCAGGAATCCACCTTGTGGTATTCAGTGACCTATACAGTCTGTGTTCCCATTTATTAGGTTTCACTGTCAGAGGTAACAGTGACAGTGACTAATGCACAATGTCTTAGTGCTTCTGTGCTGCTCTCTCTGCTCTCTCAGCAGAAGCAAGAACTATGGTACAGGGTGATGTGATAACAACCATCCTGCTGACCAGTAAGGACAAGAATTTGCAATACCGAAGCCCTACAAGTCAAGAGAACTGGATTTGGGAACAGGAGTCACAAGCATTACACCTCTCCTAGGACCCACCTGACTAAATCGATGAATTTTCTTTTTGATTGACTCTATTAAATGGGGAAAAGGACATGTATTCTACCATTGTTTTACAGTCACCATGAGAAATGAGCTAAGAGTTGGGGATAGGATGTGGCTGATGCCAGGGCAAGTTCACTTCCCCACAGTGACACATCCCAGGTTTCAACATTCCCTTCCATCCCAGTGACCAGGCAGTGCCATGGCCTCAGCCACTACTCCCCTGCCCCAGCTGTGCCAGCCCACGTGCTGGAGCCTTTCCTTACCCCACACAGGGCTGCTGTTATCCTATGGGAAACAGGAACCGGAAGGATTTTGTGCACCACCACTCCGAGTACCTCAACAGACAAATCCCTATTTGGCTGAGAACAATTTCACAGCACCTTTTCAAGCACTCTCTACGTGCCAGCCCTACCATACTCATGAATTCTTTGTGTATCAGGCTGTGTTTGAGTTGCCAGACTGGTCTTTCAAATGAAACTCCCAAGGTATTGGCACACGCCTCAAGAGAGGATCACTGACCTAATAGCTACAGCTTTGAAATATTATCTGTGGCTAACTTCCACTGAGGGAAGATCCTCATGCATTGTGAAAGCCACAGAAACCTGATTAAGCTTGAATCTGCTAATGGCTGATTAGAGGATCACACTGCAGTGGGTACAAGGCACAATCCGAGCAGCACAGATCAACCTCAGCTCAGTGGCACAGAAGAGTGCTGCCTCCCTGAAGTCAGAGTGACCCTACGCCCCAGAGCAGAAGCAAAAGGGAAAGTAAGGTAAAGGCACTGAATTTAAGAATTCCTATACTGTTTTAAGGGCTTTCCATCCCACCAAGGGAGCTGCAAACCCTCTAGGTAAGACATCAACATGTAATACCCTATAAACCTCATTTCAACCTCTGTTACACAACATCAAAAATCCTCTGAAGATTTTAGCTGTAAATCAGGAGGCTCACACTTCTTAGAGATTTGAAGACAACAGCAGAGCTAAGCTTTGGTGGAAGCCCAAGGCACCAAACCTGAGCCTGGGTGTTAGAGGCAGACAGGAATAGCTGGGGCTGTGGGACAACAGCCTCTGTAGCCAAGGGGAGGCCCCAAGCTACACTTTTACTCCAGTCACCTCAATTTACTTGCAGACCAGTCCACAAGCAAAGAACACAGGAGTATTTTAGCATCAGTGGCAAGCTGAACTAAAAAATACATCAAGTAAGGAACAAAACACAGATCCAATGTTTGCTCAGGGATGTGCTCCTTTTTACACTACAGATGAGGTCTAGGACTTTCAAAGGAAAATAATAACTTCAGATTTCACTTTTTGCTCAGGAACCGGCTGGGCATGGGTCAGTGAGTGGTGAACAACTGAGCTGTCCATCACTTGTATTCTATATTCTATTATTAATTATTATTATTATCATCATCATCATCATCACCATCATTATATTCTTCCTTTACTGTCCCATTAAACAGCCTTTACCTCAACCCATGAGTTTTCCCAATTTTACTCTTCCCCTTCACTCCGCCAGTGAGGGAGCAGCTGTGTGGGGCTGAGTTGCACCTGGGGTTAAACCACGACACTGTGTTGGAAACGAAAATCACTATTTTAAAATTATCTGTGAAATACTTCTGAGGAGCTTCAATTTACCAAAGGCAAATGGCAAGGTTGAAGGCTGAGCCTGATCAAATAACCCTTTCCAATACAAAAAGAATGTAAAAAAATATTGACCATCTTTCCTCATTACTTTGGTGCACATCTATGATGTGCTTTGCACGTGACAACTGCACTCAATCCTCTGCAACCTTATCCACTTGTTCCTCCAAATGCCGTGAGTTCAGCTGTGCTGATGGAAATACCTGTGACTGACCTGCTGTAGCCCAGGGAAGCAGAAGGGGAAGCAGAGCCCTGTATCATTTTCTCTCTTTGCCTATTCTCCACTCCCTCCCCACCCCCAACTTCTTCCCAAAGAGTTGCACTTCTGTACTTCGGGGCCTCTTATTTTAATTTATGCAACAGCTTAAAACATTTTGTTAGGGCTGAGTGAGACCATCTGTGCAAGAAATAAAAGATGCCTAAGGGTAAAATAGGCAAGAGCAGTAATGCTGAATCCGTGGACGGCAATCGACTGCCTATGGATTTTGTATCTACTGCTGTGACCTTTCCAACGATGGCTTTCAGTCAAGGGTAATTTCCATACAACGTCTGCTCCAGAAAGAAAAATTAATCCAGAACAGCATTAGTGCTTTCCAGAAAACTGGACAGCTGCAATTGCCTGTCACTTCTCAAAGCCTATGTACCATTTAGCATGACATTTGCATAACATTATAGAAAATCTCCTTCATTATGTCCTACAAGAAGATGTGCCAGCATTTGTTTTCCTGAGGTGAGCGGGGACTCAAGTTGATTCTGAAACATAAACTTTTTGTCAAGGATGGCAATGTTGCTCTTTAAAATGATGGATCACTTCCTACAACTCTTAAATTACCATTACAAAGCCCTGACCCTGTGTGCATTAAGTATTCCCTAAAGATGCCGAGGAATATTTTACGAGTTGTTTCATTTTGCTGTCTTCTTTCTGATTACCTTTGGGGCTTATTAAGAAAGTCTTTTTTTTTAATAACTTAGAGAGGTCCAGGACTAAGAGGGAAAAAAGAACCTAAATTGGGGTTGAAATATATTTAAGTTCAAAGATGAAAGAGTTTTATTTACAGAAAACAGTTCCAAGGAAAGCAGTGAGCACTTTTATCTAGGGAACCTACTCCCTTCTTTGGAGCAATTACATGCCAGTAAAGCACACAGATGGGAAGTTTTGTCTCAGTGTCAACCTTATATTCTGGAAAAGAAAAATCAGCTTCAAGATGACAGGTGACAATGGGCGAAGTTCATCAGTGGTGTAGGCTGGCTCGAGGCACGAGGGTACATTGGAACATTTTCAAGAAGGAACACTTGAGGCCAGGAAAAGCACGTACCTGGAATCACTCTCAGAAACCTCCAGAAAAGGCATTGATGGAAAACCTGTTTGCTATTTAACAGAGGTCAGCTCTGCTTGCAGACAAAGAACGAGCTACATATCCTTGGGTAGCAAAAAAAGGATCAGATTCCATCTTAGGTTATTTAATAATACACCAGTCCAGGTAAGCCAGAATCCTGTTTTCAGACCTGTGCTCTTCCCATGCCCACAAAAACATCAGAGTCAAGAAGCATCCAGGACTGGGAGGCAGAAAGAACCCAGCTGAGGCTGGAATACATTCCTAGGATCCTGCCTTACAAAATGGCTCACAACAGGAGCAGCACTACCACCATCCACAGCAGAACTCAGCAGTCCATGTGTGCACAGTGGCACAAAGGGACAAGTGGTGGTGCTGTCATGCAGCCCCCTCCCCGCACACAGATTTTTAATTTAATGAGAGGTGCAAATAGATTGGTAACTTGGCAGTTCATGTTCTCTTTTTATTAATTCCTGCATGACTCCTCCCTTCACAATACCCTGGAGTCTCACACGCTGTCGTTATGAAATGTAGGGAGCACCAGAAAAAAGAAAAAAGGCAATTTTTTAACAACTGCGTGGTCTGGTTCTGCACAAGAACAGAGGACCAAAGTAATTTGCAATAGTTAAAGCAACTAATGGCTTGCAGGCTGGATTGCTCAGGCGGCTGGTAATGGCCCCGGCACTCAGTGGTCTGTGTCTGACCAAGGT
>VZTH01010362.1:520872-641842 GCA_013397815.1 Aleadryas rufinucha
CCTGGGAAACTGCTGTGACTGTGCTGATACACGTTGATGATGAGTTGGCTGTAAGCAGCATGACAAATTGCATAACAAAGGAATATTTGGCAGCAGCAGAACGCTGTGTTATCTAACAATACACACTTTAATATGCGATTACAGCTGCTTTTCTCCACTGCTGACATCGTCTCCTGAATATTCACTGAAATGGGGTCTGACTTAAAACTCACCACCCTCGGGTGTCAATGCCATATCCTGATGCCATTTTGCCAGGAATTCAACTTCCAAGTGTACATGAGAACTCACAACTATTGACTTTCAGTAGGCCACGTTTTGAATTTATCTCCAAAGGAACAGCGATCCAACCACTTTCCAATTCGATTTCACCTAACCTTAGTCAGTCAAAATTGAAATGCCTCCTTCAGACTGGTTGGTTGAGTTTTCTCTACAGACAAATGAAAGAACCAGGCATCACAGAGGACAGCTCCACTCACCTGCCAAAGACACACAGAGCAAAAGATGTGACGGGCCATTCTTTGGGGGGATTCTGTCTGTGGATGGGATACAGAGAGAGTTGGAAAACCACAGCAGATATTTCCAATTCTTCCTCATGGCATCTATCCTAGCCATATAACCCCTTCTTTTCTCAACCTGGTGCCCAAAGACACATCATACATGATGATAGTTGTCAAGGCTGCCTGCTCCCAATCCAGGTTTCTGCATCACTTCCCAGTCTGTCCATCCTTGATGTTGCTCCTGACCAGCCTTCCTGACCTTGTTTTAGAATCACTGAATGGTTTGGGCTGGAAGGGACCTAAAAATCATTCAGTTCCACCCCGTGCCATGGACAGGGACACCTTCTACTAGACCAGGTTGCTCCAAGCCCCATCCAACCTGGCCTTGAAGCAGAGGGATAGCTACAAACTTTTCCTACAAACTCCAACTTTCGCAGTGGGTTGCCAGCCTGGATGAAAACCTCAGTGTTTTGCCATATTTGAACAGTACATTCATTTTTCAAAGGGTCAACACCCAGAACTTGGTTAGAGGAAAGCATGTGGAAGGAGAACATCAGTTTTTCAGGCTTTTAAATCAACCAATTAAAACGCCATACCCAAGTGTGCTACACTGTGATGTCTGATTCATTCAGCTCCATGTCCCCCTGAGCCTGCAGCAGATCCATGACAGCCCCACACCCCACAGGGTGCACACCCAGAACTGCCCCAGCCCCAGCTCAGGGGGGTGGGAGAGAGGAGGGCTCTGGCCCTGCTCCTGCCCTCACACAACAATTGTCTCACAGATGCTTTCTGATGTCACAGATTCACTGAGGTTGGAAAATACCTCCAGGATCATCAAGTCCAACCATTAACCCAGCCCCCCCATGTTCACTGCCAAACCATGTCCCCAGGTGCCACATCCACATGGTTCTTGAACACTTCCAGAGGTGGTGGCTCCCACTGCCCTGGGCAGCCTCTTCCAAGTCCTGAAGAACCTTTCAGTGCAGACATTTCCACCAGTGTCCAACTTAAACCTCCCCTGGTGCAACTTGAGGCCGTTTCCCCTCATCTGTCACTTGTCACCTGGGAGAAGGGACCAACCCCACCTGGCTGTCCCCTCCTGTCAGACACCCTAGTCTACAGTAAATATTAAATAAAGGATAAAATAACAACACAATCAAGGCCCAGGGAGCTGTTTGGAAGCAGCTGATGGACACTGCCCTCCATGTGGCTGGAGAGGAGAACCAAAGTGCCCTTTGCAAACATCATAAACCCCCAGCGCAAGAGAGGCCAACGGTGCCGAAACTTCATGAAAGGAGCTTGGAATCAACTGAGCTGCTGAAGTGATGAACAGCCCTGAGCTTCAAACCCACCCATTTTCAACAGGTTCATCTCTTTAATTTCTTCAGGAAAAGACTAACTTTCCTTTAAGGTACCGTGTTGACTGTAGGGATGAAGTTTTAATTCCTGTTAATAAATGTTTTCACACATTTGCTGTGTTTCCCTGGGCGGGTTTGGAGATTTCTAAAAGAGTTCATCATTCTGCCATTTCTGCTTCTGAAAATTAATGAAAATTTTACCATTCAGTGGATGAAGCATTAAGCCAGTTCTGAACTCTGGGTTTTATTGAATTCTTACTTTGTTATTTCTCTGAGATGCTGACAGAATCAATTTATGTCTGAAAACATCTTTGAGACTCCTAAAGCATTATAACTCCAAATGACAAATATTTTTATTGTGAGTGATTTTTAAATAGTCAGTAACTCAACGAGTTGGGCAGCATGTAGAACACTGAGATCCATTCTGATCAAAACTTATAATTATTGCTTCACTAGAAATATTAAGTAAATTATGACTGTGACAGCAAAACTTTGATTTTTTCATGCTTGAAATTATAAAATTTTGACATGTAAATTAACTTTTATAATACAGTGGTCACTGAATTTTAGGAGAAAGGTCATAAAGCTTTGATTTTTGTGTGTATTATTTACCTCAGAATTATCAAATGAGTCCCTTGTTGAAGCACTGACACAACATATTTTTCAAATCCATGGAACTGACACAATGCAGTTGTCAATTTTCATACTGATCCAGGTCTCCCACTGCACCTCACACCTGCAGGTTTGTCAGAAAAAGCTCCACATGCCTTCACTGGCCCTGCTAAGCTGGGCTGAGCCACAGCCTCACAACCGGGGATCCTTCACAAGGAAACGAAGAGCGGCCAGAAATCCTTACTCTACTTTTATTAGCATGCCATTAAAGTAACAAACCCACCCAAAATAATGCAGAAGCAAACACCACTCAGCTGTGTCTTTGCAGGTAAAAAAGAGAGAGAGACACTGTGAATGGAAAAAACTGGATGAAAAGCTGAAGGTTTGGTCAAAGTCTGCAAGTTTACCAGATTGCAACTCCATCCTGAAGTTGGCTGCTGCAGAGCTCAGAGATTTGAAGGCCAGGCTTCAATTACACTGGCCTGTTTACACACTTCTTTCTCTGCCTGCCCTTCTGCTGCCCCTGTGCTCAGATGTCATATTATCCTTATCAGCAGATTAAAAAACCTCTTTGCAGAAACACTTATCTGTATAATACCAGTGATGACACTTAAGCTTCAACTTTCCTATTTAACACTCCATGTGCCTTACTGATATCATTCTGGACAGATGAAATGATGTGTTCAAGACTTTCAGGGTCAGAAGAACAGCCAAAACAGGTTGGGATAATGGTCCATCCAGCCTAACCTCCTGTCTCCAATCTGCTTCAGAGGAAGAGACAGAAATATCTCAAAGTCATAGGATAAACCTCCACCGAATAAACTTTCCGCCTGTCACACAAGATTTATAGCCTCACTTAAGGTTGGATGCTTGACAGCTCCCTCCTAAAACTCCTCTTTATTTCCAGTATTTACTGTAACAGCTGGAGACACTCTTGTTGACATGAATCAACACCAAATCCTTCTCAAAGCCTGACCTGAGGTATAATTTTTCTCCTGAGCTTGAAAAAAAAAGAAAAAAAAAAGAAAAAAGATCCCTTGCTTGCTCTTAATTTGGCAACTTCTCATCTCTTGGAACTTCTCCTTGCTCGGGAATGATGATCCACTGTAGCCAATAACTACATCTGAGGTGACTGTTTCTGAAATGCAGGACACAGCTCCTGAAGGGTCTCCAAAGAGCAGCACATCCCACTTACTCCAGATTTCACTGAAGTGAGAAAAGAAAGCCGGCAGCAGGAAGGCAAGCCTCAGGTCCATGTATGTCCTAATCAGATACTGAACAATCCTGAACATATTTCCTATTGTCATGTATTTAATACATGCCACGAAGATGCTGTCCTGTCGTGGCTGGGTTCTCATTTCCACGTTAAATTAATACAGTACAGCTGATTCCATTTTAAAAAGGATGAAAACTATGCATAACATTTCTGGCTTCACAGCCCACTGAGCAGAACAAGACAACGTTCAGATAACTGCTCTGTGCATGGCCTTGTTGGGGTGGTGACATGGAACTCCTCAGTCTGAGGCACAGTCTAAGGAAAGGGGACAAACCCCAAAGCAGCAGCCCCAGGGGTGGCCCAGGCTGCAGCGAGGTGTGGTGCCATCAGGGAACGGAGGGAGAGCAATATTTGATAATTGCATTGGCACTCTGTGTGACCTCGTCAGGAAGGTAAAATCACTATATAATTATATTGGCTTCTTGGAATTTCCTGTAGGGATGTACTACTGTAACTTGGTCGGAAAAGCGAGCAGGAAAATGCCATCATGACCACACAACTTCCGACCAGACCCCTGGGGGCAATTAGAGGACAGTGGCCAACCTCCCGTGCTTCAGCCTGACTTATGCAGCAGTTTTCCAAGATGAGGGACCTGCTAGAAATGAAAATATGCAAGGGTCAGGGAACCACTGAGGTGAAAGACTCTCTGGGGAATGGAAATAGTTTGTAGCTGGACAGAAAAGGTGCTCTGTAGGTCTGTGTGGTCTTGCAGCACTGTAGGAAGTTGTGGCACATGGGAATGTTGGTGTAAAAGACGGGGAGGCAAATGACAGGGGTCTGGTCTTTACATTGTTTTTCAAGTAATGGCTTGTCCTGAAGAAAAAACTCCTGGCTTCAAAGTATGCCTGATCACAGAGTAGACTTCTGCTCGGGGCATCCAGAGGAGAAAAGCTGATATTAAGCCTGGGCTAGTGCAGCAGAGCTGCCCTTGGCTGAGACACAGGCTAAGGCCTGGTCTCAAGATGGGAAAATGCACCCAACTCCCAGGATAAATGAAGTTCCAGCCAGCTATCACCTCCAGGCTGGTAAAGCTGTTTACCTGGTATCTGTAATATGTATTCATTCCTAACTACCCAAGCACCCTATTTGTTTGAGGATTGGAATAAAGATGATTAGCAACCTTATTTTGATGTGTTCATTTTGCATTTTCCCCAACTACTTTGCCTGCTGAAAAGAGCAATTACCAGCGAGTTCTGAACATGTGCCCTGTTTGCAGGCTCATCTCAACAAACTCCCACTTCAGCAAAAGGAATGTAAGATCCATTTCTGCATTTTGGTTATTTCTCAATATACCAGTTTTACTGCAATGTATCAGTTCCATGCCTGTGTTGGTAACTGGTGAGTGATCTCTCCCTGCCCTTTTCTCCACCCATGAGCCTTTTGTTGTATTTCCTCTCCCCTGCCAGCCAAGGAGGGCAGTGACAGAGTGGTTTTGGGGGGCACCTGGTATCCAGCTGGGACAATCCACCACCACAGGAGTGGTACATGACAAAAAAGGCAGAATAGCCCTATTTGAAAAATTCAGTCAGGAAAGTGGAGCCACCTTTAATTTTCCCAGCTGCAGGAATGCACAGGGAACCAAACTCCTGAAACCACAAACCTATCTGACTTTTCTTTCACTGAAGGGAAAAAGGTCCCTTTCAAGTATGTTTCAAAAAAACAGATTAAAAATATCCCAGACAAGAGACATTCTCAGCCAACTTCCATTGCCTGGGAGTGTTTTTATGGCCAACTTATAAACTGCTCAAAACAGGTTTTACAAAGTAATGAAAACACAGTCAGGACCTTAGCAGGAGCCACGGCTAAAGGTCTGAGCACATGGAGTTTACACTGAGCCCAGCCAAGCTGCAGCTCACCCAGCTCACTGCAAACGGGCCAGCCTTGCCTCTGCAGATGGTGCAGGGCTGCAGCAGTCAGATCTGGGTGACATATTAAGCTCATGACAAAGCAATGATGACAAACTTCCAGACAGTGAAGCTGAGACCGCAAACACGACTGCCAGAACACAGACAGAGAGGAGCAAAAAAAGCCAGCCCAGACACTACCACAAACCCCCCCAAGAACAGCAACAGCCACGAAAAGATTTAAAGAATCTGTCTCAAAATGCAAACTGGGAGTTTTCTCAGGCAGCCTCTCAGAGTGTGAGCACCAGGGCAGCCAGAGCCCACTCAGCATGTGCTCCAACTCCTGCTCTTCCAGTCACCTGAGTCTTTAACTGCTGGAGAATCTCTCCCATAGTACCTAAAATATAACATAGGGAGTTTAACTCTTTTTTCATCTCTTTTATGCTAGACAGAGAAATTCTATGTTTAATTGTAACATAAATCTTTAAAATTTAATATATTTTTTGTGTATTTTCTGGTAATATGTATTTATTATTTCTTGGGAATCTACAGTACTGTTTTCTCACCACGTTAATCATAGAATCAAGGAATGGTTTGGGCTGGAAGGGACCTTAAAGCTCATCCCATTCCACCTCCTTCCATGGGACACCTTCCACTATACCAGAGCTCCAAGCCCTGTCCAGCCTGGCCTTGGGCACTTCCAGGGATCCAGGGGCAGCCACAGCTTCTCTGGGCACCCTGTGCCAGGGCCTCCCCATCCTCACAGCCAAGGATTCCTTCCCAAGATCTACTCTAAACATAATATGTTGCCCATTCTCAGCAGAACTGGGGAGTAAAAGCCACAACAGCCAACTCCAGGCCCTTTGGGAACCACAGTTTGTAGCAGCCTAAATACAACACTCACACTCTTCAGATTTGGCTCTCAGATTTGCAACACTGAAGATTCTACCAACAGAAACTACCTAGAAAGTCTGTTTTCCATTGAAAATGTTCAATACTTTTCATGTTTAACTGGTCAATTTTACAATGGTTTCTGCATTTCTTGGCTCTCAGTTCCACTGTCTTTTCCCATAAGACAAACACAGCTCTACATGTGACTCTTTCCACAGATGACTTCAAGCAATATCCCTGATTTTCATGGAGGTGGTGGAGGCCCCATCCTCTTCCATGGAAGACAAGGGCAATCTTACAGCCAATTGCACTTGTCAAACAAGGGTGTGACACTCGGTGAGGGCTCTCAACCTGTGCAGTGCCGTGTCCGAGGAGCTCTTCCCTGTGCTGGGCTGCAGGGACACAGCCAGGCTGCACTCTGAATGCAACACCTGGGTGTCCACTCAAGCAGGGTTTATTTTCCTCTCATAAACTTGAAAAATCTTCAGTTGTTCAGAAATAAGTATGCACATGCATAAATAAATGAATAAATACAGATGTACTGAAAGTAGAGGTAACCTGTGACTGTGCCCATGTAATTTTCTCAAAAAGCAATTTGCTTTGGAGATGTCTCTACTGAGTCTAGTCAGGACTGTTTGGAGCTATGCTGTTACTCCTGCGATTTCATGTAAAGCACACCAGTCATTATTTTGTTAGGGAAATCCATGGGAAAACTTGGTGATTCTTCAGTGTCCCAAAAAATAATCAGGAATAGGAACACAGAGCCAGCCAATGTGCAAAGGGGACAGGCAGAGCCTTCCTTCCAACCCAGAACTGACAGCCACAAGAAAATCCAGCCTTACAGCTGGGCCAGGCTGCGAGACAGAGGCATTTCCATGTCTCCCTGATCCAGCACAGATGGGAAAGATGTTCCCTGTTCCCAGTCAGGCCCTCCCACCATGAGCACAATGAAACACCACAAAGATCTTCCCCTGCTGGCCCCGAGCTCACCCAGCTCCCTGCCCACAGCTCCCCGGGGCTGAGCCAAGCCCCCAGCACACACAGCAAGGTGATCCAGTCCTAAGGGGCCCAATTTCCTCCTGCACCAAAGGTTTCCTTTACCAATTTGTCTCCAAGGCCTCCCCAGTGCTAACTTGGCCTGGCTGCAGCCAAAGGACACAGGGCTGCTCTAGGAGACAATCAGAGAGGTGTTTCATTTGGTGCTGGTGCTTCCCCAGTGACTCTACAAGAAGTCTGCGAAGTTTCATCCACCTTGGTGAACGTCAGCTGTGGGAGGCCCTGTCTGCCTTGCTATTCCTTCTACACAAGGATAAATACTCTCAGGGATTCTGTACCTCATGGCACTGCCTTACTCTGATGAGGGGACTCAGGAAAACCCACAGCAGCTGCTGGAGGGAGGCCATGACACCCAACTGAGCCAATGTGCTGCTGCAGGGACTCCACAGCCTTTACCTCACACAGCAAGTGCAGCCTTTTCACCATTTAGCACTTATTTCCAAAAACGAGCCAAGGGCTTCAATGGAAGGAGGAGAACAGGCTGAGAATCAGTGAATCATTTATGTTGGAAAAGACCCTCAAGATCATTAAACCCAACTGTAAACCTCACACTGCCAATGAACAGAAGCTGGGAACAAGCATGCTATTTAGAACAAATATACATTAGTAAATAAGAAGGAAATGGAATAGGCAGAACCAATTGATGGGTTTTCACTGAAGGCAGGCAGGTTTTCCTGCTTTTTACACATTAAGGCCATTCATAGCCTCTGTGCTCAGCGGGTACCGAGGCCTGCTGTCAGACTTCCTCCATGCAGCATCCACAAAAAACCTCCAGAAACTCCAGGTACTGAGAAGAGATTAACCCACACAAATCACTGGGCTCCCCCACTGACACATAGAAATATTTGCTGTTCAGTAGAAGTCCTGATAGAGTAAGTGGCTAATAAATGTTTTGGCCATTTAAAAACTATTTTGGGTAGCCATAACGAGTTACTTGTAAAATGACTACGTAAAAGGCACTCAAAAACTGGACTTCTATGAAAGCTTCACTTTGAAATAAACACTCCATCAATAACTTGCTCTGGGCCTTTTTCTGGCTTACAGCAAACACCATGTCTTTCTTCTACATGTATTTGAAAACCTAGGGGGCTCCCTCAGATTGCCACTGCAAATAGAATAGGGAAAGGTAATTCTACTTGTGGTTTCTGCCTCTACAATGCTCACACAAATGTGAACATTTAAAAAGTTATTAATAAAATCAGTGCACACCCCCAGTGCTCTTCTGTTTCCTGCAATAATACTTAACACTGGTTTTTAACAGAAACTCAATTTACACTGATAAACTTACTATACACTGGATATTAATCAGCAAACCCCATCTTATTTTGACCAATAGGAGATGGAAAGCTGATATCCAAAATATACAGCTATTTTGCTATAGTAATCCCAGACTGATCAGTCCACGGAGGGCCACACTGTAACTACAGAAACGCTCAGTGCCATCAGTATTCCAAACACAGGCAGACAGGCAGATGTCCCATGCAGAGGGAATGCCAAATGTCTATCAATGAGATGTTACCATGGCCAGAAATAACCGAGGTAGGATGACTGAGTGGCTCCTTTGTGAGACAGTCCAAGTGGGGGAAATATTTACTCTTCGAGTTGAGAAATCTAAAATCAATCTAATGTCACTTAAAAATAGGAGTTGCACTGTAACTGATATGCTGATCATAGAAACCACACATGGAAGACGCTGCTATTTCTGTAAGTACAAGGCAGTGCAAACGTCGTTCCACTGAATTCAGGGAATCTACACTCATTTATGGTGGATGAACATCTGGTCTTTTATATTTGGAGAAAGGTAGGATAAATACTACCCCACCATTCCAGCAGATTCCTGTTAACTCCCCCAACTTAAATGGATTTACACCAGAATTTATTTTTTCTTAGACTCCCTACTTGTAAACCCATGCAGACGTTAAAAAAAAAAAAAGGCAAGATTAAAAGTAACCAATCATTGGAGTTTTCTGAAAATTCTACTACTGGAAGACTACATGGAAAAAATTCAAAAGCACATTAGTGCTCTAAAACCCAGCTTCTATTTCCATAAGCCATTTCAGCCACTGATGAGCCTGACCTTTGCTGTCCTCCAAAACAATTCAGGACTGCAAGAGATCAGCCACCTTTTGCTAAAAGCCTTGGGCTCCGATGCCCCTGCCTTTACAGATCTGAGCCACAGCTGAATGGTGAAGCTTACAGGCAAAATTTGGTCTTTATACCTTTCATCAGCTGCAAATGTCCATTCACACCAACATTCAACGACACTGTGCCAAGGAAACAGAGCAAAGAGGTCTTAAAAATATCCTCGTCCTGAAGGAAGCTGCTTGATTTGATGAGTAAGTACCACCAAAAACCTTAAATGCCTTCAAACTCCCCCAGCAGCAGTGACAGCAGCGATCTCGAGCCCTTCTGGCAGGACAGGTGGTGTGCTAAAGTGTCTTGTATTATCTTTCCTCACATCTAACTCATCTGTTCCTTTACTGAACAACACAATCCACATTGTTAGGTTTTGTGTGTATCTGCGGTTTATGTAACATTTTGTGCTGTCTAATTAGTTCACCAGCAATTAAAAATAAACCCATGGCAAAGCTCCACTTGCCAGTTTCACCTTGTCACAAATGTGCTTGATGCTCACTGTGTCTTAAATAAAATGTATCACTGGGAGGGAGAGATCTTTTCCGTCAATTTTTTTCCACCATTTGGTATAATTATTCCTGACAATTTGCCCATCACACTGCAAGAGTCTTTCCAGAAGGAGAAAAATACTACTTTGTGTTCTTGTGATCACAAGTCTAATTGAGCGGAAAACAAATCTGTTAAAAAGAGAGAAAAAAAGAAAAGGGGGAAGAAAAAAAGGGAAGAATAACGAGAGATTGTACAAAGACAAGCTAATCTTTCACTTGGTTAAAAAAATATGATGAGCAAAAGAACAAGGAAACATGCAACCAACCACTCCTGGAAATCTGAATAGACTTTCTTCCCTTAGGTTCCAGAGGAAGTCTCTGCAGCAGAGGCTGTTCTAATATAACTGATGATGACAATCAGGTCCATTTTCCTGGGATGTACAGGGGTATTTTTTGTGGTTTTTAATGCTGCCTTTCCATATTCCCTCGGAGCAGGGGCCCGGCAGTGGCTGGGGCAGGGCACAGCTCTGCCAGCGCGGAGCCGGCTGGGCGAGGGCCGCCTTTGCTCTCATCTGGGGCAGCACAAACCAGGGCCACGTGTGTAATTCAGGCTGACAGGAAACATTAGCACTGCCGTACACTTTGTCAATTAAATGATGGTTTAATCAGCACAAATCTGAATGGTCAAATAATGTTATAATTAAAAGGAAATAATGGAAAGTGGTGTGGTGATTAATTAACAGAACAGCAAGTACCAGCAGCACATCTTGTCTGTGATATCACTTCTCCCCCGCTCCACGCTGGCTGGGGTGGGGGTGGTGGGAGGCACGCTGACCTTGCAGCCTCAGAAAATCCATTTCGGAGCTGCAGATCCAGCAGCAACGGCAATTTTCACAAGCTCAAATAAATGAGGGGGAGCTTTGCCTCTTTACCTTCCCTGCAGTGCTCTTCAAAGCACTGCCACACACGATCACTAGTGACTCTTGACTTTTTTTTCTCTGCCTTTACAAACAGGAGACCGGATACCTTGTAAACCCCGGACACCCTGACACATTCTGGAGCACCGGGACATAATGCCCCGTGTTCATCTCCCACTGTCTGATGTGCTGATCAGTGCAGCAGCTCTGTCCCTTTCCCACTGCCCTGGCACACAACAGCCACAGCACAGCTCGTGCTGCAGTGTGACAGGAATTGTCACACACAGGATCAAGCACAAAATCAAACTGGGACACACAGGATCAAATGCAAAATCAAACTGATCACCAAACGCTGCAGCTCTCAGGAGGCTGCACTGCTCTGCAGTGCATTGTACATGGTATGAAATGGTACACTACAATGTCAGGAGTTGTAAGATTCAAGAAAGAAAATAATCCAGTTTCCCTGTGCTTGATGCTTGTCTCTGGACAGAGGTTATTAACTCCCAAATATTCTCAATATTACTGCCTCTAAAGGAACTTTAAAGCATCAAGGGTGTTGTAAGAAAGGCCCCAAATGAAGACATATAAAATTTGAAACTGTTTTTTCAGATGACATAAACTTTAAAAATCTGTGCTTGATTTGAGCTGGGTGTGATCAAACCTTAGAATTGAACCTGCTGCTAGAGCTCAGTCTGCTGGACTGTCACTGGGATGCCAGCTCTGATGAGACTGTCTGGCCTCCAGCAGACAAAGGCTGGGACCATAAATGTCATCCTTTCACTCTTGGGTCATCAATTCACCTCCTAATGGTCAAAAGTTCATCAAAGTCCAACTGCTGGCACTGCACAGCACAGCCCTGAGAAGCACAGGGTGGGATTGTTGGGGTGCCCTGAGCAGGGACAGGAGTTGGACTTTGATGATCCTTTGGGTACCTTCCAGCTCAGGGCATTCCATGATCCTAAAAGAAAGACCTGCTGATGGCTGTGTTAAAACCAAGGAATGGAGCAGAAAGAGTCAGGTCAAATCCTGTTCCTCAGCATGGGGAGAGCAGCCCCAGTGCCAGCACATTCCACCCAGCACATTTCCTGAGGTCCAGGGCTGCTGAACGACAGAGCTCTGAAGCCTCTTCACCCAAATTTGTCATGTTTTGCCTGATTACAGTGAAACAGCAACATGCACATTCAATCACGGGTAAAATGAGGGTGGGATGTTTTATTTAATATTTATACGCATGGCATACTGGCAAAATTACTGGCATCTGTATGTGTGTGAATGACTGTTTTGAGGAACATGTGTTGTGTGCAATGCTGTTTATTATCAGTAAATGAAGCCAAAAGCTAAGTTGAAAATGAATGCTAAATTAAAAATTATATAAAATGGAGTGAAATGATTTAATTAGCAGATTATAAGTGACATGCTTTACTATTAGAATTAGCTTGGGAGGGATTGAGGGAAGGGAGGAAGAAAAAAAAGCCCCTTGACTAGACACAGAAGGGTGGAAAAACATTTCTTTTTCCCCTATCTGTGGAGTTACAAACACAGTAACATATTGTCCTGGTGTTTATAATCACAGACTCTGCTGCCGTCACAGTACTTGCTTAATGAGGCAGCCAGTCAGAAATAATGAGACTTTGAAACAAATTGTTCTCGCTTCTGAAAAGAGAAAGAGAAAGAGAAAGATGCGTGGTACTCTAATACAGTGCACTTTGAGCGCTCTGCTAACATCTCTGTACTTAACTCCTCGTACTGTATCCCTCCAGTGGAATTTATGAGTGGAGAAATGCATTGTGGTTTCTTATAAAACTAGGAAGGAAGCTCAGAACTCTATTTATTCCCAGGTTTTACCTCTAACTTGTTGCATGACTTCATTAAAAAAGCATTGCCTTGCTAAATTAATTACCACATGCGAAACACTTTGAACATTTTTGCTTGGTCTCTACCTTCAAAACAGAATATTTCACTCCTATAATGATCTTCTATTAAAATTGTCAATATTCTTTGCCAGCAGGAATTGATTTTGCTTCTCTGAGCTTCCAGGAGCACGGCTGGAGAAGGACCCGTCCCCCCAGCCTTCCATGGGACACGGGGATGTGGGGAGGTGGGAAATCCACCCCTGCAGCCTGCACAGGGCAGCTGCACCCCCCGGCACTGCAGGCAGGGAACGAAGGTAGATTCACAGATTCTTCTCCATCATTTCCCTGGACACCCCATCTTGTCCCAGCACTCTCCTCCTCCACACAGACTTTTCAAACAGCATATGGAGCTCACAGCCCAGCTCCTCTGTCCCCAGCGTGCGGCTCCCCTGGGCTGCCTGTCAAACTCCCACTCCCCTGCTCCCAGGGAGCGGAGCCATCCGAGTCTGCGGCACCCTGAGAATGCTCAGTGTTCAATACAGCCTGAAAAAAACCCATTACCACGCACAAGCCCGTCTTTGATAAAGTAATCCTGCATAAACTCAGAACCCACAAAACCATGACAACTTTGGTAAGCCTTCAAACTAAAAGCCTTTAAATTATTTTCATCTCCAAACACCAAAGGAGCGTAAATGTAAACAGATGTATATGGGCAGCAATACTTCTATTTATTTTGGTGGAAAGCCACCAGCAGCTGCCCCTGGTGATCAGCATTACAGGTCTCCACTGCAAACCAGCATGGAGAAGTGACTCCAGGCTCTGACCTCCAGAGCAGCTCAGCCTCATGGAACACTGGAACCTTCCAGCAGCTCTTCCTGGAGCAAAGACACGGCAAACTGCAGGAGGAAGGTGCAGAACCACAGGGAGGTAGGGAGAAGACCCTAAGCAGGATTCACTGAGTGGGGGCAGCCCTGGGAGGGAGCAGGGAGGCTGCCAGAGGGAAGCACAGCCAGCCCCAGCCTGCTCCAAGAGCAGAGCAGCTGCTGGCTGCTCACACAGCCATACGGCTGCTTCCGAGCCAACATGCTGCTCCCAGTGCCGAGCAGCAACTGCAGAAAACAACAGACGGGAAATAATAAGGGCTGTATATTACGTGTAGATTAAAAACAACCCAGGTTCTCCAACTGAGCGTGCTTGCACCTTTCAGCTACTTCCTGGTAGCTGTGATCCAGGACCAAGGGTTGAGTTATAGGAGCTCTGGCTCTGTCTCTAAAAGCCAGAAATGCCACGGTTTGCAGTCTGCTCACAAGACAATAACCCACATTACTTTCTAGGCATCTACTGGCATTGAGAAGCCTCTGATCAAGTTGCTAATTTGAAAAAAAAAAATTAGAAAAAAACAAGACCGAGAGTGAACTTAATAGAAACCACTTTAGATGTGTTTGCTTATAGAAAAAAAATGCAGGCTGGAATGGGGGGGTGGGAGGATTTTTCTCCTAGTCTCCCACAGACTCCTAAAATGGTCTGTGCATTGCCTGGAAGTAAATCAATACTAAGCACAGTCCAGGCGAGACTGCCATCTTACATGAAGCACTGACTGTAAAATAGACACAAAAGACACATGATACTCTCTAAGGTCCCCAGCAGCTATAATATCCATCCTTGGCAGCTCGCTTGACATTTCCTTGCCCTGCTTCCCAGTCCTCTTTCTTCTGCCTCCTCCCTCCCCTCTCCCCCTCTCTCTCGCTAACAGCCATGCTCTGCTCTCAGGGGCTCGCCGACCGGGTGAACAGATAACAAACCTGTCAAGAAGGGTTTAGCTGGGGAATAAATCCTGCACTCGCCAGGAAATGATGTGTACAATGGGAAAATACAAGGGATGACATGAGCCTTCCCTTCTGAGAGAGTGGCCAGGAGATGCTTAAAATGTTACAGCTCGTGCTAAATGGACATTGGGATGGCTGATTAGATCGTATCTCAGACCTTTCAAGTGCCTCCCTTCCTCCCCACTTCTCACTGCTACTGAAGACACACAAAGAAAGCAGACAAAGCCCATCCCTGCTTCTACTCCTTAAAATATATATATATATATATTTTTTTTTTTAGAGGCTTGGCCATGAAGAAGGTGGGGTTGGCATGTGCTAAGCTAAAGGTCAAGGCTAAAATCTCTTTTAGTAGCAGGAAAGGTCACATGAAATCCACTGGGTAGTTACAATTTCCATTTATAAAAGGGAAATATAAAAGCAAGAACCTTATCTTGGGGACTTAATACATGTCTTGGCTTATTACTGTTTTCAAAGGCCTTTTGCACAAATCTGATTTGCACTGGTGCAATAAAGATTCATTATCCTTTTACACAGCAGACTTTGCATTTCTGCTCAGGATTTAATTATGAAAAACAGAACCCATCCCATAAACAGATGCTAATCACAGTAGGAAAGAACTTTCATTTGAGTAACAAGGTAGCTCAGAAAGTTTGCTTGGAAGTTTGCTGTATCAGCAAGAAGAGCTATTAGGGAGGAAAAAAGGGAGGGAAGAACTGATTCCATCCTTCTCGCAGCCAGCATCTCCACGCTGGGATCTCAAGGAGCTGGTTTTGTTGGAAACAGAAGAGCAATTCCGTGTGTCAGTAAGTCCCCTCTCCAGCACGCATATCTGATGAAGAACCTTGTCTCCAGCTGCTTCTTGAGATTCCAGCACTGGCTGCCTCAACTCAAACCCTCAAATTCCAGTTTGGAGAACTCTGGGATTCAGATGGAATCATTACTTTTGGTCTCTAGCACAGCAAACTGTGCAGTTGCTGTGTCTGAGGACTGCTCCCTCTGTCCAAGCACACACAGCACGGCTCTGACAGGGATTTTTTGAAGCAATGTCATCCACCACATTGACATTTTACAGAGCTGGAGAATCTCGCAAAATGAAACTGCTGCCAGGGCACTTCCAGCCCTTGAAATCCAAGATGCTGGCTTTTACTCTTTTAAAATACCTTTTGAGATGCTGATAGCACAGTGTAAGTGTGACTCCAGCGGATGGATATTACACAAATTGTGCCTTTTAAGTGCACAATGAGCAATCCAGGGTAGATACTCTGGTGAGACAAGCTGTGAGCAAAGCAATGCCACTTGCACAGAGAATGCTACCCACATAAAATCTAAAACAGTTCAGTTATCACAAATAAGTCATGCAATGGTTCCTTAGAGTTTGATGTAACAATCAGGAAAACATGGATTTTGGTAACTTTGCACAAACTGGTGTTTAAATACACATTACAGAGTTAAATCCACTGTGCACTAACCAAGTAAACAAAAAATACAACTGCTTGTAATACTTGTCAGTCGATGGCAGCACCAGTGTACTTAGAGCAATATCTTAAAAAAATCAATATCATGTACATACTATACATATTTTGTAAATATAGTATTTTAGAAATATAATATAACAATAATAATATAATTATATCTATATTAATCTATCCAGTGTCTTCCAAGAGAAGCCACAGCCCAGGGTCCCCTGCTCAGTGACCAGCCCTGTCTAAGCAGATAAAGCCATGTGAATGACAAGGGGCTTCTTGCTATAATCAAGGCCTCCCTGGGTCCGGACAACTCTGCCTGTGCCTCTTCAAAGTCACACACAACAACTCTCTTTGTGACATAACACAATGCAATACACCTTGTGTATTGTGCAACATCTTGAAGGAACAATGCCTTCACTAATGATATTTTAATGAGGAAATGAATAGGCTAATTACTCTGTCTTCTAGCTAGTCTAAAAAAAAAATCCTGCACCCAAGAAATGCAATGTTGAAGGCCATTTTTCTGGAGTTTTGCTTTCTCTATTTGCTTTGATTTGGGGTTTTGTCCTCGTTCTTGGTGGAGCAGGCAGGACTAAGCAGGAGTGCCACAGAAATGGCTTCGGCTAAGAGGAAAAGATGACTGTTGAATAAGATCATATCTTCCTTTTTTATTCTGTGTAAGTGTTTTCTTAATTTGCAACTGGTATTTTAAGGAAGAGACACATAAAGTACTTATCTATTATTAGAGGAGTTGAGCAATATAATATGATCCTGTTTATGCCCTAATAGCAATGAGTGATGGACTGGTTTGCCACAGATACCATTTTATTACTGCAGGGCCACATGTGCTGGGAGTTGCAGTGACCTTACACTCAGAGGTTCCCATCTTATTTTCTACTGCTAAGTGTTGCTTTTTTTCCATTTCTGGAGGGGAAGAAGGTCACTTCTCACTATTACTGTTCCATTAACTTACACTACAGCATACCCATTCTTAATCCAATAGTACCTTACACTGTGCCTTTTAACTCAATAATGCATTATTTTCTCAAGTCTTGCCTACACTGACCAAATTAATACCAGAGGTTCTGCAGTTACCAAGAGCAGAGCAGAGCAGACATTTAGTGAGGGTACTGAGGGGATCAGGCATTGTCACAAATCTTTCTTCCTTTCACCTTGGCAATTGTTAACACTGAGTGATGGGCCCCCTGCATGTCTGCAGGGCTGCACTGGACCTGCATCCTCATTCTCAGACCAAACATGCCATTTTTCATCACTTACTCAATAATGCTGATGCCTCACAACATTTCTTAACGCACATCAGACAAGACAAAACTTGCATTTTAGCAATGTTTCATTTTATAAATACCACTGTTGGGTCAAGGTGTTGCTTGGAGCCAACGGGAAGATGTGGGAATACAGGGTATCCTGGCCACACACACTGCTGGGAGTGCTGGGGCTCAGTGTGGGACAACTTTTACTCTGTTCAACAGTGGCTTTGCTCACCTGAAGGAAGTCACAGCCCTTATCCCTGACCCATGTATCACTGGAGCCCCTCAGTAACACTGTCAATATGATTTTATCTAGCAATTGGTCTAGGTGCACAAAGTGGCTCTGGTTCAACTTGTTCTGCCATTTCTAATTTATCTTCTTTAATAAATAAAGAAACAAATAAGCAGGGATGTTTTATTTAAGAATTTGATTCTAGACATATCAATGCATTAACATACATCCCTGCAGATTCAGCCTTTTCTGATTGAATTCTGGATCATTTTTACTCAGTGAATGGAATAGGAAAAGTCCAGCATGCCAAGAGAATAATATACTACAAGCTGGTGTTATGATGACATGCTTCAAATAATCCCTAGCCAAAACAAAATTTAATTATAGCCATTGTTTGTATTATTCAAACGACTATTGACAGTAAATCTATCCAGCACGACGCTTCCTCTTTGTATTCATTGCAGCCTTTAGACGGGAAGGAAAAAAAAAAGAAAACTAAGAAAAAGGAAATGTTCTCCCCCCTCACTCCTTCCCTGGTATCAGGCTACACGAGGCCACTGAAGCCCAGTTGATTTCCCAAGTCCAATTATTTTGCAGTACACAATCCTCCAGAACAGCACAGCTCACCTGGGGACTCGGGCTGCCTAAACACGCCGCACTTAATGGAGTCCCTGAAGTTGTCTCCATTTCATTGCTTCTAACTAATAGGCTGTGATATTTTTTTTCCCCAAACAGACCACAGCTCTTCCCACTCCCCTTGCCCATCCTCCACACAAAATCCAAGTGGCTAACGAGGCATTAGGAGACCACCTCCACTGCAAACCTCCACTACCACCTACTGACTGCAGGGCTGAGCACCACAGCCTGCTCACCTGAGCACCTGCAAGGCTCCTCCCGCACCTCCAGGGGCTCCTCCACATCTCCTGGGGCTCCTCCTTCACCTCCTGCTCACCTGCACACCTCCCAGGCTCCTCCTGCACCTCCTGCATCTCTTCCCACACCTGTGGAGCTCCTTCTGCACCTCCCGGGTCCCCTCCCAGCTTCATCTTTCATCAGAACAACATAAAGAGAAATTAAAAATGCAGTCCTGTAGCTAGTGCCTGCTGGCATGAATGCTACTAGATTCCTTCAAGTGCTCTTTCTTAATGTGTTGATGATTTTAATGATTTTAATATAATCTGTTCTATTTTTTCTTTCCTTTCAACCCCAACCTATTGTTTCTATGCATGTGCAACAGGGCAGGTCTCTAGCAAGAGAAAGAAAATTCACTTCAGAAAAGACACTTGTGTGAATTGTTCATCCAAACATGATGTTCTGCCTCCCCTTTTCTCCTAAATCTCATCGCTTTTGGGTTTCTGTACTATCTCCCTTTCAGTGTGTATCTCAGCCAGCCAAAGTCCAGTTATAAAGCACCTATTCTCAAAAGAAAAACATGAATCAGAACACAAAAACTGCCAATGTTTGCAAGTGCTGAGGTTCAAAAGTAGGAGGATTTTGACGTGAATATTACTGTCGTATTCAGAAAGCCTCACAGAGCTGCTGGGGAGAAAGTACTGCTCACTGAGGAGTCCAGGCAGGGCTGGAGCTGAGCTGCCTTTTTCATTTGGCACTGGAAGGCAGGTTTTACTCCTGCTGGGGAAGGGTGCAGTGAAAGATGTCTTACACTCATCCACAGAAAGCAAAACATAACCTTTCTTTTCCTTTTCCTTTTCTTTTTTTTTTTTCCTTTTCCCTGAGAAAATACTATTCTGAAGTTTTCTGGAATGTAAAATGATGAAGCGAGGGAAAAGATCTTCACAGGGAAGAGCTGACCCTCTGCAAGGCCCAAGGCTGGTGACAGAGCCCTGGGGGGACAGGAGGTGACACAGCCTGGCCTGGGACACCCAGGGGAGCTTTGGAGCCCGAGAGGATGAAACCCCGAGAAGCCTGGTCTGATCTCAGAGCCTGAGCAGGGGCTGGACTGGAGACTGCCCGGAGTCCCTTCAGCCTGAATTATTCTGTGATTCCCCAATTCATTACAGCAGCTGATGAGAACTGCATTGATGGGTTTGAAAAACAACAACTGAGGGCATCCCAAGGCTCCTCAGAGGAGGTGGAAGGGCTGGATGGGCACAAAAGGCTGCCAGAGCACAGCCAGCCCTGTTAGGAAGGGCTTTGATTTTGCAAAATCAGCTCCCGAGTAGGAACCTCTCTGAAAGCTGGAGGTCTGAGGGGATAATGAAAGGCAAAAGCCTGCTCCTCCTGTGCCCTGCAGTTTTCAGGGTCACCGTGCTGGAAGGACACGTCGAGGCAGTGCCCTGATCCCACGGAAAGCAGGGACACAAACTCCGGGGTCCCCGAGGATCTCTCTCATCGCTTGCTGCTGCCTGACAGCTGCCTCCGTGCTCTGCTGCACCACAACACTGCAAGACTTTTTAGGAAGCATTTGAAAAGAAAGTAAGGAATATTTTATGGTCAGGCTGTGATGGTTTAAGGTATTTTTTGTTCATTAAATTTGTTCATTAAATTACATAATTATTTTAAATTACAATAAATTAGTACAGAGAAGTAAAAATCACACTTTTTTATGACAAGCAGAAAACCCATCCTGGGTGACTACTCATCTGATCATCTAGAAAAATTTCTATCTTGACAATCTGTTGTGAAGAGGAAGTGAAACACTTCCATTTCCTATTTAAAATCCAGCCAAAATACTTAAAATCATCAGAACTGTATCATGTGAGAGCTGTCTACACAAGATCTGAATAAATAAACAAGGTTTTGGAAATCAGAGAAGTCAAATTGAAGCAATAAAGAAAACTAAACCACCAATGCATTAATTCAGCCTAGGACAGTGGTTTCCTACGTTTTTCTCCTTGGTGAAAGACAAAATTCAGCAGAGAGAGGGCCGGTGTTGAGCTGGAGGTAACAGGAGGTCTCACAGCTCTCAGTACTCCAGACACCTTCGCTAGTGGGTGTCTTCCTGCAGTAAAAAAATGTAATATCACATTCTATGCAGCCTGTAAGCTGTCTGGGCACAGCAATTATCTTTCCTAAACAGCATTGAACACAGTGGGGGCTCATGTTCCTTCAGATCTTAGAGAATTACAAGTGAGGATGAGGGGTGGGAAATTGGGCCCAGCCCCTCCCTGCTGGAGGCAGCGTGACAGGGGGAGGAGAGGCTGCAGGGCAACTGAGCTGGACGTGTCCCCTTCCTCCTGATTAAGGTAAAGGATCCCAGCAGATCATGTTCTGGACCCATTCAGTCTATTTCAGTTGTTTGGAAAGGTTTTGTGGCTAAAAAAGCATTCTAAAACAAACCAAAGAAAAACAACTTCAGACAATTCTTTTTTTTCCTTTACTTTCTTATGTCTGTGTGGGACAACTTTCTACCATCCTCAAAAGACTTCCAAATGTCTGTTAGAAAAGGGGACCCGGCCTACCACCTTTGTAACAAAAATATAAGTGCTTAGTTCTTACCAATATCCAGTGTACAGTCACAGGAACAAGCAGAGAACATGAACAGAATCATAGCATCAAGGAATGGTTTGGGTTGGAAGGGACCTCAAAGATCATCCCATTTCACCTCCAGGTGAATTTGGTATTTTGGGCAGTTTTCTTAAAACTGAGATGTCCTGTATCACTAATCCCATCAGAAAATCTCTGCCAGACATGTGGGGTACACCGTGAATGCTCCAGGCTCCACATGTAACCAACTGTGTGATCAACAACGATTCTGGAACAAACAAATCCTTGGCTCTCTCATGGCCCTTTAGAAGTGGTTAGTGCTTCTCTCCTGCCACGCTCTGGTAACATCACTTTTTTCTGTTTGTCTTTCCGATTTTGCATTTTTAAGATGGGGCTGATGTTGAGGGACACCCATTACTGGATTTCTCTGAATAACCTGTGCAGGTGAAACCCTCGAGTGAAAGATGGAAACTACTGTAAGCAGCAAGAGTGCTGTGGGTGTTCTGAAGGGAGCACACGTTTTTATTTTTGGGTTTTTTTGGTTTTTTTGATTGTTTGGGTTTTTTGTTGTTTTGGGGGGTTTGGGGGAGGGAGGGGTTGTTTGGTTTTTTTGTAAGAAACTTCTTCTGTAGAGGACCTAACACAACACTGCCTGCACCCATCCCACCTCTCCCAGACAGGGTCCATTTGCCTGGGGAAAAGGGGCTGTGCTGTCCAAGTGTGACAGCACAACATCCAAACTGAAAACCCCTCCAGCCAGAGATGTCTTAAGGGCTTGCAGTCTCTCTTAAGTTCCTGTACTTTGTTACTTACAGCACGACATGATAGGGAGGTTTAATCACACTTGACATTTAGCTTGAGGTGCAGTAAGTACACCTAAATCACCTCTTTGGCCAAAAGTGGCTTTGATGTTCCCATGGGAGACAGTTATTGTTGTCTTCAAAGGTTAAACCCTGACTAACTCCGGGAGGTGGAATGACAGGAGCTCAGGGATGAGGCGGGAAAGCCTCCCAAGTGATCACCTACACTAACAGAATTTCTTCCACCCAACTTATCATGACTGTAATAGTAACTTGCAAATATATCCTCTATTTGAAAAGATTTCCCGGAGAAGGGAGAGCTTTCCTGCTTTGCAGACACCAGTGTTACAGTGTTTTTGCAGAGCACATATTAAAATGCATTAAGACATAACTAGGGTTGTCTCCATGTTATGCTGCTATTCTTAAGCTGTTATGTTACTAAGCCACATTGGCATTTTTCAACTTTCCTTTGATGTTCTCTCTATTATCTTTTTATAGCATAATCACACATTTTGGTATGTCGAAGATCAAAGGGAAGCTGGAGCTTCTAAGGCTAAGCCTGGATATGGGGCCTGTAACTAACTGAATTCATTATATTTAATAATATTCTCTAAGGAATGGCAGGGTGAAGTCATGTGAAATAATAAACATGAAGGTAAACAGTGAAAAACTACTGGAGTAAGTTTAATTGCAGTTTTGTTTTATGCTTCTCTTAAGTTCCTGCATCAACCCTGTCACCCTGCACTGCAGGAGTGATGAGACTCACTGACACTCAGGCCCTGACACCTGGCTGTGACAGCTCTTAATGCTCCAAATTCCTCACTGTAACAGCTCTCTCACCTAAAATTATAAAATTTTTAATAGACTGCGATACTCTTACAGAGATTGTTTTGAACAAATGTTCTGCATTTGATAAACAAATTGAGGCACTTAAAAATATTCTCAAAGTAGACAGGTGTAAATAAGAAAACAGGTCTTTATAAAGAACTTAATTGCTTTAAGCGCCCTGGAACTCCTATGTCAAAAATACTCATCTTCTGGCAGGCTTGGTAAGATTAAAATTAGTTCTAGCTGGCGTCACCAGAAAGCTGTAACACACAGCTGAATGACAGTCAAAAAGGTGTGAAATTCTCTTCTATTTTAGAAGGGACAAAGAAATGTATTCTAACTTGGTCCTTGTAGCTGAATGCTCACCGAGGAGTGAAAGTGCAACCACATCAATTACCTAAGCACTGGCTTTCAGCAAACAGCCCTGAATTGCACAGCCAGATGTCATCAAGGGCTTGCTTTTCACACTTACAAACTGGAAGTTAATCTGAATAAACTTGTAAAGTGTACTAATTGAACAGTGCTACAAACCTCCATGCAGACACAATTGCCAAGGACAGCAGCCTGCCTCTGGCTAGAGATTTCTTGGGGTGTAACCTAAGCAGGGTGAGGAGTTACTCCCGAAGTGCAGTGACCAGCTTGATGCAACTGCTCCCACTGGCCTGTTCCAGAGGGAAATGGAGCAGGTCAGACTTAATGACCTTCACAGCAGCTTAAGGGAACTTGTCTCACTGCCCACAGAGAGGGGCTGGAAGCTGCACTGTCAAATCTTTCAGTTCAGCAAGAGAGGGAGGGGTGGGACAAGCAGCTCTTCCAGGGCCTGTCAAAAACTAAAAAGTATAAAGAAATTAGGAAATTGCTGTCCCCTGTCTTTGCAGATTCTTGGACTATAGCACCAGTGGAAGTAGCAGCATGGGGAGACACGACATGAAAATGGGGCAGAAATGGTTTCTCTTGAACCCAAAACAACCTGGAATGGCTTCATGGCTGGCAACTGCCAGCTGGGAATAGGTCATTTCTTAAATGATCCCAACTACACTGCAGGACAATACCTGACTAATGTGAAAGTGATTTAGAATGTAAACACAACTGAATTAAAATGTTCTAAACTTTAGTAGAAGTCCACCAAAGAGCTTAATGTGGCTCTGCCAGCCCACTGTAAATCACACTTCTCAGAGTAACTTCCTAAGAGTCTTTTTTACAGCCAAGCCTTAACCTGAAATAACTCTGCCCTTTCTCCACTGGCATTTCACGGATCAGAAATCACCTTGACATTGCTCAGGCAACACCTACAATTTCAGCAAGAGGGCAAACAGGAATCCCAAGTGCTTGCCACAGGGGCACCCACGTTATGGGCAGCAGCTGCAGACCACACTGAATTGGAGGAGTGCAAAATCCAGGTGGAACTCAGCCAGGACCAAGGAGATAATCACTGGTTACTAAATTCTAACAACCAAAAGCTATCAGGCAATCCAGTGCAACGCAGCATCTGAGAGATGTCACTTGCAGAAAATGATTTGTGCTGATCTCTACCTGTGTGTAACTGAAATTCTTGGCAATTACTGGAGAGAAGATTAAAAGCTCCTGAAACTTTGGTACTATTCTGTTAGCCTGAATTTTCTTCTGAAGCCCCATAACCAGTGACAAAGACTATAGTGACCTAGCTTTCAGAAAGTGCACTTTAATAGGAGAGGCAAAAAGAAGTTTGCCTTTTCTTTTATTACATCAATTCCACAAGATCCATCCACATCTCACATGCATATGACACATGCAACTTTTTCCTTGAGTTTTCTTGAGAAAGCCCTTGAGTGCCTTCTAATAGCCCAACACACTGCACACACTTGGTCCTCTCTCAACTTAAAGCTTTTCAGATTCAGCATTCAAATCCACAAAGAATAACCAGGAAATCAGCTTAACACCCCAAGGGTGAAACTCCTCTCACCCAGTGCTGCTCTGGCTTGGACACAAAACCATCAGATCCCCAGGCAGGAAACCACACGCTCTGAGGGGTGGAGTTGGCCACTCTGAATCCTGCCCTGAGTGTTGGGATGCTCAGAAAACATGAGAAATCCACGTGGAGAATGAACTGAGGGTTCAGACCTGCCTGCCACTGATGCTGAACATCCCAACCCCTTCTCGCGGCTTCCCTGTTTATTGGAATCCAAACAGTGGACCTGGGGAGTTTATTTTTAGAGTGCTGTTCAATTAATCTTGGTTCTCTTGATAGACAACAGAGAACTAGTCTTGCAGCTCTGCATTAAGCATGCTCATTTTTTATCTCTATTTATTGTACAATAATTTAACTTTATTGAAGTGAGGGTTTAAGTCCCCAAGGCAGATTGAAGTGCTGAGCCTGGGTATTCCAGTGCAACAGCAGTCCTTGTGCCTGTATTAGTGCCAAACTTCCCTGAAACACTAACTTTCAACCTAGCAGCTCTTTTTCAGTGTTTAAAATTTCAGTATTTAAAGTTATAATTTTTGAAACATGCAAAACATCCACAATTTTCCACAGAATACCTGTTTCTCTTAAAAGATTCACCATTATTTGAATGATTTCTCACCACTGTTATTTGTTTTGTAAAAAGGATTCCCAAACAAGTCTCTCTGTGTGATAAAATCTACTTGATGAGACTGACTGAAGTATCTCTAGGGAATATTCCAAACTGCCATTACACTTCATCTATGATCCAGTCAAGAGACAGAATTTAATTAATTGTTTTCTATCCAGAAAGAAATATATATAACCTTAAACATTTGTAAAGCCCAAATGCAAATGGCTGGGTATGAAGATCACGAGCTCAATACTAAAATCAGTATTTCTCCAAAAAGCAGTAATGTAAAATCTAACCTTCTCTAAAGATTTCCAATTCTACACACTGGATGTGAAACAAGACAGGAAATGTTATTCTAAGGCTTTGAAAAAGAAAGTGGAGTTATACCCTTCCTCAAAGGGAACTCGGATTTTAACAGGTTTTGAAAAGTACTGCAGAACACTAAAAGTTGCCCGTGTTCTTGGCAGGAAAGCCTGTCTTAAGAACATGGAGTAGGAAATCATAATAAAGGGTAATACAACCTTCTGTTGTACTCAAGGCTTTTAGGATGTGATTAAAAAAGATGGGTTTTGTGTGACACGTTCAGAATGCCACAGCCCCACAGTGAGGCCTGGGGAGGGCTAATATGACACAAAGTAAAAGCTCTGTGGTTTCTCAGGGGCTCTGTGTCACTGCTGAAGCACTGGGTCACGCTGTGGTGCACAGGTACCATGGAAAACGCAGTCTGGCAGTTTTGGGTTATTATGCCTAAGTGGAAAAAACGTTACAATGAGGCAGGAATATGCCCTCCTCCAAAATAATGGGAATTGCAACTTCCAGCAGATTATTGCCTGGTTTGTTCCTGCAGTAAAACACTCCTTGGGCACCTCCTAAACGTGCTGGAAATCAACCCAAGAAAAAACTGGGTTGTTGTTTTTTGGTTCTTTTTGGTGAGGATTTAGAAGTCATTTCTCCTGCCATATCAGTCAAAGCACCACAATCCAATCCCAGCAGGTTATTATCAATCCAGAGGGTGTTTTGTTCAAAGCTGCCAATGGGATTTAGATGCACAACCCTAATTTATTTAAGAGGAGCTGTAGTTCCAAGTCTGGACTTGAAAGCAGATGCATATATGTACACACACACACATACCTACGTGTCTGAAAACACAACCAAAGGCAAGGGAGGGTTGTTTTGACAAAAACAGTGAAGACAAGAACAACAAACCTATAGGGAACAATAAATGTAATGGATTACTGATAATGTCAGAAATGTCTGGATGGCTCCAGCTAGAGAAACCCACTACAGGCTTGTTTATACTGAAACAAAGCAATATATAATATATTGGGCATTTGGGTTTTGCTGTTTGTGAAAGAAACTCGAGCCATTCTGTGTTTTCTTTGCATCTCATAGTATTACTGGAGGTAACCATTAAGCTCATTTTACTTGTGAATAGGTTGAGACATAAATCCAAGGTTACAGACAAAATCTCTGATTCAGCAAAGCACTTAAGCACATGCTTAGCTGTAAACACATGTACCATCCCATAAAAGTAAAGATAATCATGTGCTTAAGTGCTTTGCTGAATCAGGGCCAAAGACAATAGCAGAGCCAGGAGGAGAAGCCAGGCATCACTAAAACAACTAGACAACTTTCCCTGCAACATAAATGTTATAAAAAGGAATAGATCATAAAGAGGATGCTTATGACTTTTTAGAAGAGTTAAGAACAGCTGTCACAAGGTGGGGGGTAGGGACTGAGAATAAACAGGCATTTTAATATTGGTTTTCACAGCATCCTTAAGAAAGCAGAAAGGTAATTTGCTTCCTATTTCATCTCATGCCACTCTTCAGACCTGCTCCCTCACTCGAGGAAAATCACGGTGCATTACCTAGCAGCTCTGCTAATTGATTTAAGACTGATCATCCTTCATTACTGTATCTTTGACTATTAAAATGATAAAGAAAGAGCAGACAGGTGAGTGAGAGCAGGAACTAGGTGACAAGTAGAAAACATCACCATTTTTCTCACTGGGATTTTCATTAGGTAGAAAATAATCATTTCACTTGGCATCCCTTTATGTTCAGGAGTAACCAACACACCACGAAGGATACAGGCAGTGTTTTCAGCACATTAAAGCCCTGCCACAGGGAATTCAACCATCAGTCACGTTGGGATGCTGCAATTCATACCCCAGCCCACATCAGGCTGCCCAGTCCTTTCCTGGGCACCGGTGTCTGCATGACACAGCCTCACACAAAGCAGCTCTGCACACCCTGACGGGCTCAGAGCTCCTGCTGAAGTCTGAGGGATGAAACTGGAGGTGCAGAAAGCTCTTGGGGAAAGCCCTGATTTGTTCAAACAACCCACTGTATGGTTTTAATATATTTTCTGAATACATTTCAGAAACCTTGCAGGATTTTTGGGGTCATGTATCTGCTCTGCATTTCTTTTAGATTGGAAACTGTCTTAAACTATCCAATTCAATGTTTCTCCTATAAAGCCCTGACTTGCAATTACTCTCTCCTTTCTCTGGAGCCAAAAGTGCTGTTATCTGGATTCCCTGAGAGGAGCAGCAGGTACCACGGTGCTAACCACACATTTGGTTCACATTAACTTATCTCCCCCTTGTGCAGGGCCGTAAAAAGTTAATTGGAATATGCAGCTCCAACACACACCACAACATGAGCTGGGCCAGCCAACACTAAAACCCAACTGTGTGGCAGCTCTGCTTGGAAACAAACTCAAACCTGTCAGGTCTCATTTTGAGAAAGCAAAAAAGGCAAAGAAATTGAGCCAATATCTTGTTTCTTCTAGCGTAACCTTGTAACTTCCAATGGGACACCACACTTCACACAAACCAAACCCTGCTGGAGGCAGAGATGGGAGGCTGCCTCCCCAGCTCTGCCCTGTGACACAAGGCAAAATATGATGAAATAGGTAAATCAAGGCTGCCACAGCTGGTCAGGACCATAGAGACAGAGCAGAACCGAGCCAAGGAGACCCTGCTTCTGCCCTTCACCAGGGGTTTTCCCCAGCAGCATTCCCTGGAGTCCAGAGCCCCTGACCAGCGGTGCTGTAAAGCAGATGTGCAGTTTGGAACTGGCTTCTTCAGTCAGCAGCATCAATAAAGCAAACATCTGGGCTTAGGGGATGTCTCAAAGCCCAGCTTATGTAGTCATTTCCTTCTTGGCATCCTAATGAACAGCTTCCTACTCTTCAAAATTATTTTTAATTAGTTTTGATTAAAGAATAAATTAATAATTAACCCCCCATCAGTGATAATAGAATTTGAAGTGCTCACAAATCCTACAGTTTGGGAGCTAGAGGTTAAGCATAGCTCAGCAAATCCATCCATCCATCCATCCATTTATCCATCCATTTATCCATCCATCCATCCATCCATCCATCCATCCATCCATCCATCCATCCATCCATCCATCCATCCATCCTCCTGCAGCTACACCCCTTCTTACTAATCCTGCCCCAACCATGAGGCTTTTCCTGACTCAGACCTCAGGGAGCACCATCCTCTCCTCCATCCCCACCCCCTGGTGAGTGACCACCACCCCAGAGAGCCCTCCAGGAGTAAAGCACCACTCAGGCAGTGACACAGCACCACAAATCAGGAAGAAACCCCTTCCACAGCTTTGGGCACATGCAGAGATTTAATGAGTTTGGCACTCAGACCTTCTAAATCAAAGTGTAAAGTCTGAATTTTTGGTTTGTTTTCTACAGGATGAAAGTGTTTCCCATGCCCTGAGTGCTCCAGTTCCTTACACACCCTGAGTTCAGTCATGTCAAGGCTGTCTCCCCACAGTGCCTCTGTGCAGGTACAACACCAGGCTGCCCTTTCCCAGGCTGTGCCAAAGACTGCCGAGCACCTCAGAGGAACACCTCGCTCTGGCTGAGGAGATGCACGGCGCTCTCACAATAAAGCAGCCGGCGTTTGCAGTGCCACAGAAATATAAACAGGCTGCACTCAACAGAATTCAGCAAAAGGCATTGCAGTGCTCTTGCAAGCAGAAAGAAGCAACAGTAAATAAAGAACGTCCTGACAGTAAGGGAGCTGCTGACACGAGAGATGCTGTTCAGCACTGCTCTGGAGTCTGCACAGTGAGCACCAGAGGAGCAGATAAAGCCTGTCCCTCCCTCAGACACACGGAGCAAAGGTCCGGAACGCCGCGAGCCGGGGCTCGGCCGTGCACTCTGCACAGAGATCCCCATCTGCCCAGGAGGGAGGATGTGTTGCATGACATTAGATGGTGTGTTTTTATAGTCACTTCCAAAGGCATTTCCTCAAACTCCACTGTTATCTCTGAACACACAAGCGTAAATAACAATATCCATTATGTCAGTGCTTCATTCAACACACAAAGATAACAACTTCTCCCTTCCCAAGAGGAGGCAGCGTGATAGAAACTGAAAAGGCCATTAGAAGCCATGACTCCAACAACGGTGTGAATAATCTCACACCATCAGGTGAGCAGCCCAGAAAGGCAGATCATTAGACAGCCCCACCCTGCTCCTCGCTGTGTCACTGTACCATCCACTCCTTACGTGGAGGATGGCACACGCTCATTTCCCTTTTATTGAGTCAAAAATAAGACAGTAATTGGATTGAGGCTTTCAGGGGAGAGGGGAGGGGAAAAGGATCTTCTTAGACTCCCTAATGCCAATCTTCATGACCTGTCTGATCTCTCGGTAAATGCCACATATAGGTTAATCCTCACAAATCCTCAGTACGACCTTGTCAAATCAAACTGTTCATCAGTTTGTTCAGGGGCTACTAGATAAGAATAAACAAATGAACTCATGCTGCATGTCTCCCAGCTGTCACTTAGGAGTGCTTATAGACAAGGTCTTTTAGTGGGCACCCTGCAGCAAAAGAACTCTGACTGGAAGATGTGAGAAATGAACAGATTACCTGCTTAACTAACATACCTTGTGAGCACCCTGCACGTGAAAGATACATGCACTTACACATTCCATTCTGTGTGCCCTAAGCATTCTGCTTTCTCCTTGATTTTCCTAATTTTAAATAATATTTATTTGTAAAAAACCATACATGCATCCAGAGTAAAAAGTATCGTAACATTATGCTGGAGGAGTGTGTTACAAGGACGTGCCTTAGACATCAAACTGCTCCTTTTCCATCCAACCAAATTAAATTGCAGCAATTCCTCACTACCTCCCTTGGACTCCCTGCTTGGCCACTGAGCCTCTTCTGGGGCACAGGGGGTCATTTACCCCCTTTAACCTCAGGGCCATCAGAAGAGGCCCTGCTGTCTGCTCCACCTCTGCTGCTGCCTGTGCTTGGACTGATGCCATTCATCTACTCCGTGCTGGCCTGCAGCCACCCACCAGATGGCAATGGCTTTTACATGGAGCGGGGTAATTTTGAACTAGTGACCCAAAAGGTGGAAGGTTTCGTAGCCCACTGCCTGCCCTCTGGCCCTGACATCTGTGAACTTGCCCTTTTCAGAGTAGGGCTGCAGGCACTGAAAAATACACATACAGCATTATCAGGAGGTTTGGGGTTCTCCCACTTCTCACAACCTTCAAAACCCAGCACTGTTATGTCACACTCCGACTGCTCACCTAACCACAGCCTGCTATTGTGTCAACACCCAAAGAGTGCAGCTTGAACTGTTGCTTGTCATGTGTCTGCTTGTCATCTTGTCTCTCAAGCACCTTTGCAATTTCCATCATGCTTCCTCTTCATGAGCTGAGGAGAGTCTAGTCAAAATCTATTATCTGTCCCTCGTGTCTCAGGAGACAGCTCACTGTAACACAGAAATTGCTGCAATCTACAGTTTGGGTTTGGTCTTTCTCTACCATAACTTTGTTTCATCTATGTATGATTCACCACAACAATTTTATTGCTTCTACAAGTTCATCCTTGTTCAGGTAGTGACTACAATTGAATACATATTTTGAAGGTGAAAATTTGTGGGTACAAATACACTGCAAAGTACTTGAAGAACCCAAAAGCCTCTGTGCACATATTTTTCCCCCATACATATCCCACTTAATCCCTAACAAAGCACATGTACCCCCGTATGGCCCGCCTTCTATGGCATTCTCTGTGGTTTGGGTTTGGGTTTTTTCTCCTTTTTTTCTCTTATTGCAGGATATGTCAGATTTCAAAGGTCTTTGCTTTCATGTACTTTGACCTCAAGACCATGATCACAGCAGTTGGTCCTGAGGCCAAGAAGCAAAAGAAGTTGTGCTCTTTTCTGAACCATGGAGGTCTCTCAGGAATCAGATGAAGATTCCCTCTTTCAGGAGCTGAACAAAGAAAAACGACCCTTCTGGTCCTAGGAAACTTTCATTGAATTTCTAAATTACCTAAGGCTTTGGCTCAAAAAGCATCTCAGCAGACAGACACAGCATGAATCGAGTAACAGGACTGCAGTGAAGGGCAGACCCCTGGATGTGCCAAGAGAATGGGAGCAAAAGGAAGGAGTGATAGGAAGAGAAAAAAATCCAAACCAAAAAACCCAACAAACCACCAAAACGAACACCAACAAATCTAACATATTTGC
This sequence comes from Aleadryas rufinucha, assembly GCA_013397815.1. Taxonomy (NCBI): domain Eukaryota; kingdom Metazoa; phylum Chordata; class Aves; order Passeriformes; genus Aleadryas; species Aleadryas rufinucha. The sequence continues at coordinate 552,747 of VZTH01010362.1, forward strand.
TTTGTGAGGCAGTAAAACAGGAAAAGGCTGCAGTTTCTGCACAACTATCCCATCTGTAGACTTTTCCAACTCCATCATTAATCACTGGGTCCCTCCTCCACAGTCCTCATAACAAACCCCAGCCACCAAATCCCAGCGTAAATCCTGCGCTCGGCCTCGCAGTGTGAAACACACAGTTGACTTTGGGATTATTCTTTATGTTCAGAAATACGAATAAATCACACACCATCAAGTTTATCATTTTTTCTCCTCAGAGAAATATGAAATATTACAGATCATCTTCACTACATCAGTTTCTTCACAGTCTATTAGCAAGCAAGGTCTATTTTTCATATAATTTACCAAACCAGTGGTCTAATTTCTCTTATTTCTTTTGGAGCAGGAAACATATACAGAGCATGTTCTCCTGTTACACATCACCCACAACCAACCTTCCTGTCTTCCATTCCAGGGTTCCAAGAAGTTGTTGGAGTTGGCTAGCAGCTTGAGGTGGTCAAGATCTCTTTACAGAGATTCTATGAAAAAAAGCTGACTATCAGAAATAAAACCTATCATCAAATAACTTCAGGATGTTTCAAGCTGGATGCTCAGAAAAAGACCTATCCCCAAACACCAGCTCTAAAGGGCTGGCAGGTTTTGTGGTGTAAGAGAGGAATGTTTACCAGTGGCTTTCTTAAATGAGCTGTACCCTCACGATCTTACTTCACAAAGAGTCCTCACACTGACTCCCTGCAAAAAAATCCCCACAAACCCAACAAAAAACTCCAAACAACAAAACCACGACCACAAAAACCCCCATAGACAAGGAAACAGGCTGAAACCCCCCAAGAACTGCTCTCTCAGTTTCAAAAAATACCTCAGCAGTTGCCCCAACGAGCAGACTGAGGGTACAATGGGCACGGGCCATGACATGCTGGACCCTTTGTCCCTCCCCATCCAATGAAGTCTGGGCTGCAGAACAGAGCACATCCCACTGGAACTGCTCTGGGAACACAGGAACGACTCCAGACCCCAAGGCCACCAGTTTGGTATTTTCACCAAGACCATGAGATCAACTATTACAAAGAAAAAGCTAGTGGCAGTTAAGGTGAAGTTGGTAGAGTCTTTCCTTACAACAAAGCCCTTGTATTAAACATTTTCTGCCCAAGTGGGATGTGATTTCCCTTGCTCGGAACAGGGCAGAGAGAAACAGGTTAAATAACAGCCAAAATAATAGGAGTCAAGAGACATAGGCCTGCCTCATCTTTTCCCACTGCAGCTCTGTAAGGGGAAAAAAAAATCACGAAAATCTGCAGTATGTCAACCTTCCCCCCGTTTTTTTACCCCTAAAAAATTCAGTTTCCCTGGAGAAGCAAAGAAAGAGGCTGAAAGGATTTCACATTGAACCACTGCGATGACTGCCACAATTTCTTCCCTAGCAGCTGAAGAGTGAATGGCATGAGTCCAAACTTGGGCAAGGGGAAGGAGGTGACATTCACTTCTCCAGTCTGTAGCCTGCAAGAAAGGCTGGGCTGGAGAAGCGCTTTGGAAGATCTGCAGATGGAGAAAACTCTCGAATGCCACGACTGCAGCAAGAAATGCTACTTGTGAAAAACAAATTCTTAACTTGCTTGCCAGGCTTGGACACTGAAATAACAAATATATATGCAAAATGCAAAGACTTCAAAAGCTTCAGATCCCAAAACTTCAGAATTTTCTTCTTCATTAAGCAAAATTGAGACCCAGCTCCAAGTGTTGACAGAAAACTCTAACGGTAAATTGGGAATGGTTTTTTCTGACTCACTTGCATGGGCTGGACAAATCAAGCTGGCAGCTGCCAGCTCCAGGAGGGACTGGTGTGCTCGTGTTGGTGAAGCCTTCCATCAACTACAAAGAAGGAACTATTGCTTTTCTTCCCAGGGCTTCTACTGGTAATAAACTGCAAATCTCTGTTCCTTTCCTCCTCCATTCAGACTGATCTCCAGGGGCATTTTCACAGGTGGATCTTGGTGGCTCTAACACTCAGACCCAGTCACGCGTGCTCCAGACCCCAGAACGAGCATTGGCTGCTCCTGACCCCTAAATGTGACCGGTCACGCTGGATCTGGAACAGGGGCCCTCCCATTCCTCTGCGGGTCTAATCCACTTCAGCGGGATGTGCCAAGGCAGCAGAGCACCACAGGAAAATAAAATACACCAGGGCAGTGCCCTGCATTAAAATATCACCGGTCCAATGACTGCTCAGGGTCAGGTGAGGTTGTAGTAACCTGAGTTATTTCTCAGGATTTTTTTGCTCACAATTTCCAATTCCCCTGAACTGCTGACTCTCAAAATCACTTAGTAGCACAAGTCTTTTGTTCCTTCTTTGCACAGGAACAACCACACTATAACATAAAACATTTATTTCAGAGTCAAACATGTATTCAAAACATTAGCTCCAGCAAAAGAAACAATCAGACACAAGAGCTTTCAGTTCCATTCCCAACAGAACACTTAGTAAGAAGAGAATGACTTTATCAACAAGCAGTAAAAACCTTAGTTTCCCATGTCTGAAAGAGATTTCATTAAATGCTTCCCTTGACTAGGTGCAGATCATTATATTTCTCATAGACTGTAAGCAATGTGAGCCTGTGTCTGCACCATGAGGCCTGAGCCCTGACTGACAGCTCTAGGAATTACAATAAATAGTGTAGGAGCACAAGCAATGCTTTCCTAGGAGCCCACTGCCAAACTGAGTGCTTCCTTGCAGAGAAACAAACCAAATCAAACCATAAACTGGGAAAGCTCCATTTAATGCTGTTTCTCAGACAAGGATACTTGTCAGGCAAAGCCACTTCCCATTCCCCATCCCTGCAGGATTCAGGCTCTGACCCCAGGACACGCTCCCTGTCCCCAGCCACATCCTCTGAGGCTTCTCACCTTCCCAGCTCCTCCCAGGCCACCAAGGATGCAACAAAGGCAGGTCCCTGTCCAACCCTGAGGAGAGCTGAGCCTCCCCAGCCTGCCAGCCCACCCAGCCCTGTTCCACCCCCTGCCAAACCCCTCCTCGCACTGGGGATGGGAGGTGGCCCGAAACGTCTCCGAGTGTTCGGCTGCATTATCCACGCACTGACTCCCTGGCAGTGATAAAGGCCACAGTGACGGTGAAAAAAGCTAATTCACAGCCTGAGAAGGATTAATCTTGCTACTGCAAAATGTCTCCGCTACAGCGAGGGTTAGTCAGTCATGGGACGGACGCAAGCCAGAATTAAACCAAGTGTATACAGAAAATTATGCTTCTCTTGCAAAGACAGAAGGGGGCACATAACTGTTAAATGATATTCTTTGCTACATTTTTTACTGAGAAATCAGTGATACTCTGAAGGGTGTGAGGGTGGTACTTTACTCCTCCTACTCCCTTTCTTTCCACACTCAAAATGCTCAGACAGTCCTGATTCAGGCAAGCAAACTGCACCATTCTGGGTAAGCAAGGCAAACCCACCTCTAACTCCACTACTAATGAGAATTGTCTCAAAAGAGAAGATTCAATCTTTTCCAGCCCAGTAGCATTTCTCACTTGCAGGTGAGTTAATCACTAATAGCTGTGACCACTTTCTGCCCCACCTGCAACACTGCTATGTCAGGACAGCTCCCTCCTGGACCCAAAAGCTGCAGCAATGCCCAGTGGATCAGGGAACATTCTGGAGAACTCAAACACAACCTACACCATTTCCACCAGGAGGACCAGGTTACAGCTCACAGCCATGCAGCACACAGGGGAACTGAAATGCTCAGCCACTTGCACTCAGTTTGCAGGAAAGGTTTGTAAAACAGCAAAAACCAACTTGCAAACGTGTGCAATTCCCAGTTTCTGTACAGCCCTTTGTAACCAGTGTGTCCCTCAGAAAGGAACGTGGGCATTACAGGTACGAGGCAGTGCTGGCAGGGAAGGACCAACAGGACACCTGCATGAGCAGGCTGGAGTCTCTCCATGGATTTTTCCAGGCCCTCAGAATCAGATCAGCAGAAGGAAATGCAGATGCAGCAGTACAGCTGCAGCACTTTCTGGTTTAGCTTCATTTTTGTCACTCCTTAAGGCATGTTTAAACACTATCTGTGAATAAACACTAGTAAAAGTTGTATGTGTGCATGAAGGAAAAGCTCTTTCCCTTTCTTTGGCGCCAGCCAACACCATCAACTCTGCACAGACACCCACATCTTAGGAGAAGGGAAAGCACATGAAAAACAGTTCCATACTAAAATACAGTCAGTGATCACTCAGAGGCTGTTAATACTGCAGCTCTGATTGCCCTTACACACCAGCAGAGACAAAGGAATGCAATTTGACTGTGCATTCCTAAGAGGAAATTATATTCCCCTCTCTCTGTCTTTCTTAAGCATTTGCGGTTTCTCAGAAAATGACATCAACAGTATAAATCACCTGGGCCTAATACAATGGACAAAGCCAGAGTAATCAATTCTTATTTATTAATCAGCCTCTATCATGATGTTTCATAATCATTAAACCCCAGTTTGGACACAATAATAATGAAGCTAACAGAACTAATGCAATTTGTGGTGAGTAAGATGTTGGCAGGCAGAGGCAATAACATTGCTTGATAACAATACAGTAAGGCAAAGAGGTCTTGGTTGTAAGAAAAGATATTAAAATAGACAAAAACACACCAAGGAAAGGAGGTGTTAGATGTCCATATTTCTGAGTTGTTATTTAAAAAATAAAGAAAAAAAAAGAAAAAAAGAAGAAGATAATAATGTTAGAGACCAATCTGCATCATCAGAAATGAAGGGCTTAGGGTTATATAAAATCACAGACCCAGTAACAGCATTTGAACATCCTCACAGAATCTAAATACAGAGTGAGGTTACAAGAGTCAGATGAAGGAAAAAATGAACACTTCTCTTGGAAGAAAATTCTTTTAATTACAAAAAGCAGTCTGCCTGGGACGGTGCCATGGAAAGCCTGCAAATCCCAGCTGTTTGTGCACACCAAAAACAAGAGCCACCCCCTAAACTCTTGGCTACTTCATTTGCCTTGCCTGTGTGAATAGAAGAGCTTAAAACATGGACCAGGGAGAAAAGCACAAAGCAAGGAACGGTGCTTAGATCCTTGGGAGCAAAGTCTGCTGCAAAAGCCACATTGCTGGGGGTGCTTTTAGTTCTCAAAAACATCCTTGTTCCAATGATCAGAGGAATTTCTGGGTGAGAGGGATCACTGCACCACAGAAGGCACAGTTCAAAGGGACAGCAAGCCACACAGAATAATTCTGTGGCAATATGACCCCTTGAAATGCTCAGAGCAGCAGAGCCCTGCACCTTAAAAATCTCAACTACTAAAAAAGACAGGGTGGAAAAAAAAGGAAAAGAAAGAAAAAAAACTTGTTTATAATAAAGACTACATTCTGTAGCAATTTCCTAGATTCCTGGGGTTAGAAATCTAGATTGCCAATGGATAAGTGAGCCTTAAAATCACATCCCTGCTGACAAAAATTCATTTCTTATAACCGTCTCCATTTACCGGAATGTTGAATCTTTCCCATGGGGAAGGAACAAATGAAAATGTTATTTCTCTGCTCATGAACTCATACCTTTCTGTCTGCTTTTCACTGTTGGCAATTTCATTCTCTTCCAAATTTGACTAAAGCCCATGACCTGGGGGAAATAATGTCTATATAATAATCTTCTGAAACTCTAATTCTGAGTCATGTTTTTTTGGATGTTGCCTCACACTTTATGAAAATTGCACTGAGCTATGAAATGTAAGTGATGTGATGTCTCTGCCTTAACATAATAATTTTGTCTGGTGACCATGTTAATATAATAATAATAATAACAATAATAATAATAATAATAATAATAATAATAAATAGAGTCTCCTTTGAAAGCAACAAAACTAAAATAAATTTAGAGAAAAAACAATCCATGCCTAATGGCAAAAAAGATGTTGTGGCACCCCATTCCATAGGTTTATTTTCACTGCCCCGTGGAAAGAACTAGTCACAACTGGTAGCAAATTAATGGTGTGAGAGAGGCAAGCAGAAACATCCTGACACTGTGGCTGAGCAGCTTAATAGCCCTAAAGCTGCCCTGGCTGTGCTTGGGGGGACCCCGTAAATCCTGGCACTCTGCTCCTGGGGCCCTGGCCTGGCTGACCCCCACATCTGCATCTGGGGAGAAAGCACAAACACCTTCATAAAGCATAATTATTGGCTGGGGCCTATCGAGCAGCTTGCTGAGCAAACTCAGCAGTGGGGATGTTTGCAGTTGATCAACTCTTCCCCCAAAAGCAGAAATAACTTCAGTGTCTGTTTATTGGCTCCACAGCCACACACCGGCTGCATCCCTGCCCAGCTCTATAAATCTACCCAAACATAGCTGTACATTACCAGATGTTTATTTTATTTTTTTATCCACACTGACCCATAAAATCTACAATACAGTAGATCAAATGGTAGAAATCATTAAAAACTTGCTATGAACAAAATTGGTACTGCCATATGTTTTGGGCCTTCCTCCATGTGAAGCTCCACTTAGCTCCACAGGTATAAATCTAGAATAACCCCGCTTTGAGCAACAGCTATTTCACATCTGCAGAGGTGCAGCCTTACGGGTGTTGGTATTTGGTCCCTGATGTTTCTGGGATGAATAACATATTTATTTATTTGTTTGTTCATTTATATATATATATATATAGGTATATATATACACACACATATGTTTAATACATCCAACTGAGAAATGCAAAACAAATGAGGAATGTTTTATTGGTTGGAAAAGAAAAGTGTGGCAATGACAAGCTGAGAAATTTTCACCTGATATACCTGACCATTAGATTTGCAGTGAACCAAAGCCCACAGCAATGCATGTTTGCTGCCAGGCAAATACCCTGTAAGTTACATTTTTACAGTGCATCCTAAATCTGCAAATTGGTAGCCATAAAGTGCATCTTGAATTGTGAAGAACAGGGGGAAGTGAGAGTCCAGACCTTCAATAGCAAACAACACATTCCAGTGTCATGTGAAAACCCATTTTGTCACTCTGACACCAATCTCTCAGAGACACATCCTGCATGGACTGGGACAGACTGAGCTCATACAAGGCTCAGGCCTGGATCCCCACTGCCTTCAGCCTTTACAGCTGCCCCATCTTTCTGTGGCTATTCTGCAATGAAATCAAGCCCTTAATGCACTTGTAGGTTCAGACTCTCTGAGTGCTGTCCATGAGTGTGTGCATGTGCCTGTCCAGATACTCACGAGGGAAACAACAGGTGCTGGAGTGGGTGTCTCTGGGGACAGAAAAAGCAGGAGGAAGATGATTTAATGAAGGAGGACCCTCAGCCATGGTCTACTGCATGCTAACACTGGGTTCAAGGGTAGGTCTGGAGCTAAAAGCCCAGGGCAGTGCAGTCCTGCAGAGCTCCCCAGGGAAATAGGTCCAGCTCCTGCCAGCCAAACCTCGCAGCAGTGAATCCCCAAAAATCTGGGACACGGCTCCAAGCGCTCTGCACAGGTCTGTCCAGGTGGGGGAATCCTCTTGGGAGCCTCACCCTGAGCCCGTGCAGGGACACAAACACCCCCCCTGACTGACTGGGGGGCACACCTGGGGACAGCACAGCTCAGCCCAAGGAGCTGCACTAATGGATGAGTTACTCTGGACTTGTGCCGCTTTCCATCAGGCCCAGCACAAGGAGCAGTTTCTCAGTTTTAAACCAATCATCTCTGCCATTTGCCTTCCACACAAGGACTTTAATTCGGATATTCTTCCTAAAGCACCTTTAGATCCTTGGATAAATCCATCTGAGAAGTGTACACTCTTAATTTGTTGTTGTTGTTGTTGTTAATGGTGGTGCTGTAATGTATTTTTTCAAAAAAACTTTACAACTTCCTTACATGACAATGGTAAAAGGTTCATTTTAAATAATCAAGAAAGAAATCATTTCCATTAGATAAAGCAGTCAATAGCATCAGAAATGTGGCTGCAATTACTTGTTGCACTCTACAATGAAATCCTTGTAGTATAATAACCACAAGATGATGAAACACGTTTTGTCTCCATTTCACATGACTGACCCCAATTTTGCCAAGGACATCTGAACACATTTAACATACTGAAATCTTCCATTAGGATAATGAAAATACACATTATTGAATTCTGTATTTGCTTTATAGTGCTACAAATAGCAAATTCAATCTTTCTTACTTTTGGTAGCGACTACACCTGCATAATTGCTCGCATTTCTCAGAGGCTGAAACAAGCTACAAAATGAAGAAAGAGAAAGATGTTGACCCCACGATCCATTATGCAGCTCTTAGGTGATTTTATTTGCTGTGTGTGTTTAGTAAAAGGATTGTGTATAACTCAGCAACCTACAAAAGATGCACAACCGCCCTGCACAGGCTGTACTAAACAGCTAAACTCTGATGAGCAGTTAACAAGAGGTGCTGGAGTGCTCCCTGGGAAGGCAGCAATTGCCAGTGTTCACAGCCATGGGGTAAAATCCAGCTTTGCTTCGAGGTACAAATATCTTGCTTTAAAATGACTGTCTCATGGCCAAGCCCAGTGTGGAAACACATGGTCAGCCTTTTGCTATCCCTTTTCAAGAGGGGAAATTTCAGCCACAGAAAACTCCTATCAAAGTCAGCCACAGCTGTTACCTGTTCAGTGCAGATGACACCTACCCTCTCTTTGCTCCCAGGTCTATCTCTGCTTGCCTACAACAATTTGCTTTAGATCGAGATATTTTCATCTCTTTTCTTATCCATAGATCTCAAATCACTGAAATTGAAGCTCCACAACTGAGATGCCCAAGGCAACACTGAGAATTGATTTATATCAGAGAAAAAGAGAAATCCAGTCCTTTAGGCTTCTGGTTGAATACAGTAAAGATTTAAACTTTAGATTTAGACTACCAGATATAATAAATACTGCCTCTTTTTTAAGCCAGTGGCTCGTTATTTTCTTTTCATTAGCTCTAAACTTCACTGCAATGCTAGGATAGTGAGTTATACTTGCAAAGTCTCTAATGTTTCATTTGGCTTCTCTGTCAGTGGTTGGCACTCAGATCCCAGGAGGAATCGAGTAAAACAGCCAGTCATCACCCCACCCCTCTCCAGGAGCAATGCTCCAGGTGCAGTCACTTCTTATGCAAAGATAAGGATCCAGTCATGGATCACAGCTTTCATCTCTTGAGCTCTGTTCAATGCAATCTGCTGAGACATTTACAGGTTATATATTCCACACTCCTTGCTCAAAACACTGTACTAAGTCTGGATGGCAGTGAAATTTGGATCATTAATGTCAACTCCCCTCAACCAAAGAGTGTCCCAGACCCCATGTCTCCCCACCATAATTTCAGAACCTCAAGCAATGGTTCCCATTGCTCTGTGAATATGAGGGGTTTAATATCAGACAATTTTGAAGTCTGCTTCACACACAAAGCTCCAATGTTGAAAATGACAACACAACAGGGAAGACATTCCACACACTAACTGCAATCCCAGCACCTTTCTGCTGTACTTGGCTGAAAGACAGGTATCAAGTGACAATGAAATTCACAGACCAAAGAGGAAGTCTGAGTCTCTAAAATTCCAGAAGTACATTCTGTAGATTGTTACCCCAAGTCTGCAATGTAACCAGGAAGGAGAGAACCAGGAAGTTCAAAGATGTTGCACCCTCTGGACTCAAGGCACCTCCACTCCAGCCCAACTTCCCCCAGACCAGCTGAGGGGTCACTCTGAGTGCACCAACAATGCACAAGGACCTACCAGGCATTGGAGTCAGTACAGACCAGTAAAACCGTAAGTATCATCAGTGTGCACAGAAGTGGTGGCCAAAGCCACGTCTTTGCTGTGACAGCTGGAGGCACAGCATGAATTCTCACAGCACTGAGAATTCGGTGTAACCCTGTGACAAGGAGTTCTAGATGCAGCTCTACTTCACAGTCACTTTTTCTGCACAGAGCAGTAGAAAAGACGGAGAGGACAACAGTGTCCTGCTAGTGACTTACAGCCCCTCCCAGAGATCAGAGAGTTCACTTTGGCCTTGTGCAACCACATGGCACTACACCAGCATCAGGGAGGCACTGAAAAACAAGAGCTTCCTCTCAGAATCTAATGTTTTACAGTTATCACAGACAAATGTGCAATTGCAAACATCTAAGCACAAGGCATTGGAGACCCTGGAAAGTAAATTGCCTTCATTTGTGCTTCTGCATGTTTTGAATCCCATGATCTGATCTCTAACTGTTACTGCTGTAACAGTCTGGAAGATCTATTAAAACTTGCAGAGTCTGGTTTTCTGGCTTTCATCAGAATGCCAAATTTACCTCCATCTACTTCATCTGAAGGAAGCTGAGTTACAACAGTGATACATTTGGAGAAGATGCTCTCGAGGCAAAAACCTGTTCCATAAAACACAGAATCTGAGCTGCGACTGAAATGCTGGCTGGATTTCCAAAACCATTCAAGTTAAATGGAATGGTTAAAGAATAATTTCCACTAAGGAAATTCAAGTTAGAATGGTTCTTTAGCAGTCATTTTGACTGACAAAGGATGGATTCTCCATGCCATTACATTGCTTTTACTTCAGTGCAGTTCTATCTATTTCAGTGTTTACTAATTCCAGTTCAAGGGAGATGATCAAAATTAGAGTCAATTGAGTCTGATATAAAGAAGTTCTCAGATTTCTCCACTCCATTAACATCAATTTCTGCACTCCATTAACAGCAGCTTTATTCTGGTGTAACTGCATTGATTTCGAAAGAGTTACACCATCCTGATGTTGGTGTTAAAGAAACAGAAAATCAGACCCTATTTCTTTAACAGTTTTGTTATTCTGAAAAGTATTACTTCCCTCAGACCATTAATGCAAAAGAAACACATAAATATTCTTGTAAAATGTAACACTGAACAATCTAGCAGATAAGAACTGCATTTACGTTCTGACCCAAAGCCTACTGAAGTTAGTGACTTTTACATCAGACCCTTTGCTCCCTCTTTAACCAAAGTTAACACACCCAGCACCAAGGATGCTGCAGCCCTGCCCTGCAGTGCTAAATGGGCTGACCTTTGAACCCCAGCTGCTGAAAGTAATTGCACTGAGCCACGTCAGCTATTTCCACTGTTGCCCATTTTACACTAAGCTAGCAGTTCCCACATAAACTGGATTCCAAGGCGAGGAACTCCACAGCACCGGGCTCTGAGGTTTGCTGTGCGCCTGTGCACGGACGCACGTTCGTGCAGACACATAAATACCAACTCCATGTATCACTGAGGATGATCTGCTCTATTAACTTCCAGTCACTGAGAATTATATGTACTGAGATCAAACAAAGAATGTGCATTGACTTCAATATGCTTTAAATCAGGCCTAAAATGAAGAGATCGGTAGGACTGAAGTACAATAGCCTCCTAAATATTTCAAAAGCCACAGTTTAGCAGAATGAAAATGTGCCATAGCAGTGCTGTTCCTAGAAAACACACGCACCAGTCTACGCACATGGCTGTGAATAAACAGCTGACATTCTCTGCATTTACTCTGAAGCAATTGCTTAAATAAAAAAAATTGTCTGTGACATAAATAATCCAGCAGATTAAATTCCCAGAAGTGTCAGCTTTTGTGTTATTGATGTCTAATATTTTAAAATAAAATCAAGTACGATTAATCTTCTTGTATTACTATAACGAGTGGAAAGAAATCACTGGCAGAATGCATTAGTGGTTATCAAAAACAATCAACTGCATTTTCCACATTCAACCAAAATGAGTGGATGATACTAGAGGAAAGATTAAATGGAAAACTGATCATAGGATATGGAAGCCTCTCTCTGTTTTTAATGGAAATACATATGAAAATATCATTACAACTGTGCTGCTAAGTATGCAATATTGAGGTTGCTGAACCAAGATACATTGGTATGGAAATGCCTGACAAAAAGATAATAACCTTGAAATAGGTTTGATGGTTCACTTTGCACTCTAGTTCTACCAAATCTTTAAAAAAGATAATAATCAAAGAGAATACTGTGATCCCACCCATTCCCATCGGGTCTAAGGTACCGTATATCCTGAGTAAGTCAGTGACTAATCAGGGTATACAGGGCCCATGTAATGAAAATAAACTCCTATGACAATCAGCAGGAGATGATTCTCAATCAAATACTACCACACAACTAAAACAATGCTTTGTTTCTGAGGTCAGAGGATGTTTTTCAGAGCCTATGAAAAGCTTTACCCACACCAGCTTAATTCACAACCACACAGAAATGCAAACCAGTGTAAGCACTACAGATTAACTAACTATGCACAAAAGTTACCAACTCTGTGTACAGAAGTACAGATCTGTCAAGACTGTATAATACCCACCCAAAAAAAGTGTTATCCTTTCCCAGTAGAGAAAAAAAAAGGTTTAAATCAAAATAAATGCTTAATTCACATGGAAATGTAAAATCCATGGGATTAGATTCAGCAGTATTATATCAGGAATGCAAAAGTTGTGTTTCAGTATTGATTAATGCCAGCAAGGCTTGAATTTGCATGTAATTTACAATCACTTCCTTCAACAAATGTCCTCATTTAGTATTATTATGAGTTTGGCATGACAAGATTATTACAAATCACTCTCTATCAGGAAGAATCACCGAGAACCCCACCATTTATTTGGAAATACTGCAACAGACATGATTGGGTGAGAAGGTATAAACATGGTTTATGTACAGAGTGCTGTACATTACTCAAGTGCACTCATGTCACATGCAGATTAAGAAAATTATTAGTTCTGTTCTGATGGTGTTCACAATGTGCTGCAGCCAAACACATGGAAGGTGCAGTAGTCCCTCCTGTCTGGAGATTCCAGCTGGAATTGCTGCTCTGGTACTGGGCAGTGCTGGAGGCAGGAGAGCCCCAGCAGGGCAGGGAGGGCAGGCAGCAGCACAGAGCCAGCCAGCTCTGCAAACAGCCAGGCTGTCAAGGATGGGACCGAGAGCTCTGATTTGCATGCAGTGAGGGATTAAAATCAGATGGCCAAAGTGGTTACCATCCCCATGACCATCTCCCCCATCCCCTGATGGCAGCTGTCCTCCTGCCACAGCAGAGACGACGACACAGCTCATGAAGCAGCTTCTGGAGTGCTCAGACTTTCAGCTTGGAGTATTTTGTCTCCAATTTTGGTTTCACTTAATGTGCTTTAGCAGCCATTCGTTCACCTGCCTTGCAGAGGAGTAATCTCCATCACAGGGGCAGGACAGACAGCCTGAGGGCCATAACCTCTGCAGCTGGTTTTGCCTTTAATTTGCCACAGCTTGCAAGTCAGGGACCTCAGGCAGGACCGAAGTCACGGGGCTGGATTTCAACAGAGCACTTAGGACCAGTGAAATCTGCAGAACAAACGGTGATTAAAGTCAAGCAGGTGCCTAAATGCTCAGCCAGACTGAGATCATTTAACCTGCACCAAGACTCTGGACTTGCCTGGACAGCTCAGCTGACAAAATCCATCCATTGGATGAATGCAGAGCCTGTCCCAGCCTGTGTGTTAATTATTGACATTGACTTGGGTAATTTTAGATTCTCATACACAAGTGTTGTTTTGAATGAAAAGCTTTAACAACCAATATCACAAAGAACACACATTTCCCCTGAACAGGCCAGGACTGTAAATGCAACATACAGCAGAAGAGAACATACAATTCTTCCAGCCTTTATCATTCACACTGAATTTGCGAAGTGCAAATCATGGCAGACACTGAAACATTTTCTCATTTTGAAAGAAGTCCAGGCAAGTACCACATGCTGTGAAATATTATCCTATGGGAGTTGTTTTGATAAAAACAAATGGCCAATCCTAAAGATTAATGCTTCATATGATGTGTTCAGGTTATTAATCCCACTTTCTTCTTTCCACCAGCCCCGGTAGTGAGTGTTTTCTGGAAAACTGCATGGAGCCAGATGGTTAACTATTGGAAATCTATACTAAAAAGATTAATGTTACCCCATGACAGGGATCAGTCATTTGTAGAGATTTCCTAATACAAACGGTGCCATTTGTTTATTCAGACTGCCTGGATGAGCCATACTCTGAGGAGAGCCTAATTAGTTCTCAAAGATTTTCAAAACATTGGGGCCCAGCTGCTGAGCTGCAGTTCCACATCTGAAGGGAAATTACAGGCGTAGAGAGGTATCCAAGTACCACCAACAGCCAGGCAGGCAGGTGAGAGCGACTGCTCCTCAGGCTGCCTCTGAGCTGTTCATTCTAACACGGTCTGGGGAAAGCTTCTGCTGTCCTGGGCGAGTTAAATATTTACAAGTGGCCACTGGAAAGACTCCGGTGCCAGTCACAGATTAAATATTGCAGTGCTGGGTGCCATCACTCTTTAGACAGAAGAGCTGGGCACAGCCGCAGTCTGAACGCCCACCTACCCCCAACAGTCTCAACACAGCCCACTCGAAGGCACAGCAACAAATTCCCACCATCTCCACATCCTGCTTTTCTGTGTAAACTAAACATACTGCAAGGGAGATGGGCAGGGAAGAAACAGGCGCGTTTTACACAGAAATTTCAAAGTGTGAACAGTGCTTACTAAATTTCACAGTAGCCCTTCTAGCCCTTCTTCCAGATGGATAAAAGAACCAATATGTGCAAGGCCACTGCAATTTCCAAAGCACTCAGATTAAACCCCCTGCATTCAGGGGAGCGCTGAAGCACATGCTTTAAAGTGAAGCACACACTTAAATCCCATTGACTTCAGTTATGCGTGTGTGCTTACACGCTCTCCTGAATAAAATAGATGTAAGCATGTGTTTAAACTTGAACCTCTGCTTTGTTGAGATGAGACTGTGAAGAGGAGAGTGAAATTTAAACTGATGCGAGAAATGGTGCTTTTATCTCCAAGCAACAAGGCCTTTCCATCAGCAGAGAACAGAGCCAGGTGTTTTTTGGGGGAAAAAAATCTACATACAAGTGCTTTTCTTTTCCTTCAAAGGGACATAAAGAGCGAAAAAAAGCAAAAGAAAACCATTAAAATGGAATGTTTTTACATCAACTATCCAAATGCTCAGTTCATCAGTATGAGAACACTGACAGAGCTGAGGCTGAGGCCAGGACAGATGTTGAGTTACAAACAGCTGCTGCAATTGAAGCCACTGCAAACTCCCCACTGGTTGTTATTGCTCCCCCACGGAAGTTCCCACGTGTGCCCTGCAGCCAGCAGAAGGGATCTGTGCATGCACCTTCCTCCACCACCAGCAAAATCAACCACATCAGCTTAAAAGAGCAAAATGAACTCGAGCTGTGATTAAATCTATTCGGAGTTGGGCGGGAAGGAGGAGCAGGAGCACTCCCGGGACTGGCAGGAGATTTCAGACACTGAGAGCAACTACAGCTGACGTGGCCTCAAGATCCACATGCATGCTCCATACTGTAGGGTGATTTATCAGGATTTCTTTCAAGAAGTAGCACCTGACAGAGAGGACCCATTCAAAAAATGGGGTGTCTCAAGAATTACAACCATTTGGATCAATTTTTTGGTGTGAATAAGGGTCAGGTACAACAGGCTGGGCTAAAAAACAAATTTAGGAGCACATGAAAACGTCAGTTTTGTTGTACATAAACTTCTAGAGCAAAACAAGCAAAACCCCCCAAAATAACAACAAAAGCATTTTCCTGGACAGTTACACAGAACAATAGGATTTGTGAAGTATGCCACACATCTAGGGCCTGTCTTGGTACTCACTGCATCAGCCAGACCAGGGCAGCAGCTGGGCTAGCCTGGCACAGCTGCTGGGAACTGATAACTCTGGTACCACACCTGGACAGTTTTCCTTTTGAATCCTGTGCCTTTGCACCTCCACACACACACCGATGGCTCTGGACAGCAACTGTGAACTGGCTTCTGGTTTATAAGATCACGTGGTAATTTTACACAAAATACATTTTTGCATGGTATTCTTTTCTCTCCAATTGTTTTGGTGGTTTTTTTTCATCTCAAACTTCACAGTTAAGTTCACTTATGAGCTTTTTGAGACAAGGGCTGTTGATATATAGAAACTAATGAAAGGATCTGAGATTCTGCCACAGAACCAAAATCAAAATCATTCTGGCACTACATAGAAATTTAAACCAAAATGTTTTACACATCATCACAAAATCACCTCCCCTTTGATCCTGTGTCACTTATTCCATATGTGCCCATTCATGATGCAGGAAAGTATTTTCTCCCAATGTATATGCAAAAGGTCCATGAAACAAAGTAGATTAACTACACTTAAATAGTCACCTTAATTTGGAGAAGTGAGAGTTTTAAAAACAGATATTTATTAAGAAAGTGAATTTCTAAGTAGTATCCTTCTTGGTGGTATAAATATCCAACATAGACTTAATCAAGAGCACATCTTGGAGGAAATATTAAAGCAGCATATGATTTGATAGCAATGAAAAAAAGCAATCAAAGCAGAGCATGGCAATAAATTAATAGAAAAAGTTATCTATCCAAACCAGACTAAAAGTAATTTTGTAAGTCAGCAGTAAAAAGTTGAATAAACACTAATTTAATCTATTTTAGATGCAGCAGTCAATAGATGAAATACTTTACTGCTCTCTAGCTATGTGAACACAGTCAGCTGACATAATAATTGAACAGAATCCCTGTGGAAGCAGGAGCACAGGAGCACGAGGAGACAGAGACCTCCTGTGCAGGGAAGCTGTTTGTCAAGGCAAAGCTGCAAACCAGAGTTTTGATGCAATGACCTGCAGATAATGGTTGTGACCTATTTCTACCATCCTGCCTTTCCACGGCGCTCTCAGGCAGTACAATCATCCCCTTATAGGGAACAAGCATCTCCCACTCCTCTGGGGTATGCAGAGAAAGGGAACAGTTAGTTCCTCCAAAGGGGGATCCTGTACCGTAAGCGACAAATTTCCTGGTACTGTGGAATGAGGAAGAAATAGAGGGGAGAAAGAACAGGTTGTCAGTGGAATTTCTTGGGATTGCCACTTCTCAAAGCCCTGTATTCCAATTGTTCCCTTACATATTCATCACCAGCACCAGGCACAGGCCCCTGGAGAGGACCTGGAGAAGTTTTAGGAAACCAGGCTACCAACAGCAAAAGACTGCAATGATTTATTTCCTATCTGACATTATTTATGCAAGTGAGCATGTGACAGCCTGGGTATCCCACAGCTCTCCCCCACGCTGCCTGAAGTTCTCTTTATCTTTCCAAACAAGCTGCAGCAAACCCACCTTCAGCTGAACATGCCAGGTGATATTTTCAAGAAATAATAAAGAAGCTTTGGTTATTATCACTCCAGGCATTTGTACTGCAGATAGGCAAGGAAAAGGACTTTATAACTGAACTGAGAAATGAAGAGCAAATTCAAAGCAGTTTAATGACACTCAGACAATGATAGCAAAGCAGAGGAAAGAAAAAAGAAACACTGGGAACTGAATGGCAAAGATGAAAGCAAGAAGTAATCAATGGTTAATGATGATACAAGCAACAAAATTAAACCTAAGCTTTGACTCTGAAAGGCACCTAAGCAAGTGAGCTCCTGAGCCTAAAGCCAGGCTCAAACTTGATAAAACTGTCAGCAGGTTATATCAACAACAAGCCTTCTCCAAATCTTCCTCTTAAATAAATGAATGTAGACATTAGAACATGGTTTTCTAGTTAAATACAACAAAATTTCTACTGATTCAATGAGAACAAAGTCCTTTGAACTGATGAAGTACTCTCTAAGAAAGAATATGGTGCTCAGAGGGCTGTCAAGTGGCCTCTTGCTATGAATTCATAATGATGTCGACCTTTTATTTACTGTTTCTATACCACAGGCAATTTAAGTAAGCAAGATGTACTTAGTAAACCAAAACCATAAAAATATCTGCAAACTGCTGGGAAACACTGGGCAAATGAAGGGCACTGGGGATGAATGAGGAAAGTTATTAAGAAACAGAGTGGGAATCACAACAAAGAGTGTTCTTTTTCTTTCTCAGGGTCAAGGAGTGCTTCTACCACAGAATAAAATGCAGTGTCACACCAGGTGTCATTGCATTAATACATCATGGAGCCAAGGAAGACACTCTGTTCTCACTATCATTTGCAGGCCTTTTTTTCTCTTTTTTTTTTAAACAACATTAAATTTGCATTAGCTTGGATGGGGGAAAAGGATGGCATATAAAGGGAGAGAGGGCTGAATTAATATTCATAAGCAACACACTGGAAGAATGCAGAAGGGGTGATGTGAGGGAGCTTGGAAAGGGAAAGCAGCGACAGACATTAGTCCTAGAGACCTCCTGCGTCACACGCTCTGCTCCCAAGCAAGAATTGCAGTGCCTCTTCCCCATCCACACTAAATATTGCCTGCTCTGAACAGCTTTTGGATTCCCCACTCCAGGGCACTCCAGGGAGGAAACTGTTTTGGCTGAAGTTGGGCAGGAGCAGGTGGCACTCACCAGCTGTAAGTAATTTTGCTCTTGTTGGCACCACAGCGGTTTTTGGACTTCTCACAGTTTGTGTTCAGTGGGGAAGGGGGGTGGAGAGGGAGCAAACAAGTCCTCGGTGGTGTTTAACAGCATCCCAGGCTCCAGGCTGCCTCTTCCAAGCTGGCAGCTCGAAGCAGGCAGCAGAGGACACGGAGCTTCCAGAGGTGCCTGCAGAGACGTGCCAGCTCGGGGTCAGGTTTGCTGTGCTTCCGTCCTCTGCTGTGAGAGCCCGTCAGGCCTGCCTCAGCCCTGCCACAGCCCTGCCACCGCCCAGCCTCAGNCAGCCCTGCCACAGCCCTGCCTCTGCCTCAGCCCTGCCCCTGCCTCTGCCACAGCCCTGCCCCCGCTCTGCCACTCCGAGGTGGAACAGTCCTGCAAGCCAGATGTAAATGGTGCACAGGAGGCAGGAAGGGAGGAGAGGAGCAGGGCTCACCGCCAGGTGTGAGTGATCTCTCTGCAGATGGACTGTCAGCATCGGGGCCTTCCAGAGAGCCCCAGCACAAATCCCTTTCCCAGCACCTGTGCTGCCAATTCTCCAGCCTCTGCATGTGCCCACCTACATAAACGGGGGCTGCAGTTGGAAAATTCCTGGGGTTACTGCTGCTGTGCAAAGGTACAATAGTACAAATACTCCAATTATTACATTTAATGTCATATTTCATCAAAGAAAAGAAAGCAGAACCTGGATACCATAAGTGTGGCAAAGCCATCCAACGCTTTGTCTAGAATTAGTTCCATCTTCAGAAGCCACTTGAGAAATCGAAAGTTAAGCATGGAAGCAGGACAAGAGGCAGCAGCTCTCTTCCCTTCTCCATTCCTCATCACAACAGAGGGAATGTGAACTTGCATGACCATCTCTACTGGAAGAATTCTTTTTACATGCTTGAAAAATCTTAAATCCCTCTCATTTCTTTCAGCTGTGCACCATGAAACCCCTTCCACCTGGGGTCAGAAATGATTCCTTGAAACTGCAACACATTCCTCTTGCATTCACTGATCCACGCCAGCCCAGCACTTGGTTTGAAAGGTTCATTTCATTTCCAAATGGCACAAATGTCATCATGTGCTGTGGTGACGCCACTCCAAACATGAACTTCGCTCTCTGAACCAGCCTGGCACATGCACTCACCAAAACAGTTATTTTTTCCCCTCCAAGCTCACCTTTCATCACCATCTCTGACAGACAAGTCCTCCTTGGCAAAGATTAACACTTTGCTAACCAGGTTATCTCCTGATCTTTTACTTTAACTGGTATCTGTTCTGACATTTAACAACAACCTCTTTTCAGCTGCTAAGGTGGAACAATCAGTCAATATTATTAATATTATGAGGTTCTATTACAGTAATAGCTTGAAATGTGTTTGCCCCGTACTCCTCAAACATACAGGTGGGCACTTTGTGATGAAGAGTGCTGTTATATAGGCCATGGAATGAAAGACCAGCTGAAACATTCACAATGAATACTCGTAGAAACTACCTTCTTTTCATTCACAGGCAAATGGTTTTCACCGTTTTTTCCTATAAATTCTTTTACAGTGATGCTACACAATATGGCCAAGCCCACTGGTATTATATGCCAACCTTGAGATTGTCCCAAAAGCACACCCAGGAATGCAGAATCTGCTGGCACAGCCCCCAGCAGGAGCGAGCAGTCAGTGAGCAGCACAGGCAGGCTGCAGTGCCCCAGAGATGCAGGGGTGTGACTGCAGGAGCCAGAGCTCTGCTCAGCTCAGGCCTCAAACCATCGCGTGGCTGGGCTCAGGGTGCGTGTGGCATCCACACCCCTCTGTGGGAGGAGAGTTCACAGCATCAACAGAGATGAGATTTCAGGAGGTGAATGTAAGCTACTTCAGCTGAATGCACATTAACCCTCAGGTGGAGCAAAGATGAAAATATTTCATCTGATTTTTTTTTTTTAACAGATTTACCATTGTTAAAGGAAAGGCCATGAAAAACCTTGACTTCCTAATGGTCTGAGAACAGCAATAACCTAATAATCATTTTCTTATGGACAAAATACTCCCAAATATTTCTAATGAACCATTACAGCATGCATTGCAACTTTACAAGCCTTCATTTAATTACTTCCACTGAAACAAACACACAAATCTTCCAGCTCGGTGCTGCCACACGCACAGACTCTCTGAGCACCAAGCCCTCAGCAACCTTCCTCTGATGGACATTTTTTTTCCAGGAAATGACACAGAGACATAGGTAAAAGGTGATTTAGATAGACTGCTGTGTCACAAATTGTCAGGATCTGATTTAAAGACCTTGCCTTTGTCAAGAAAGACAGTTGGGTGTCTGCTTTAAAGAAGTACTGGGAATATTTTCATCAAAGGTTTGAATTGAAAAACAGTGGGAGGTAAATATCTGAGATGTTGCCAAGAAAGACCGCTATATCCGTGCAATTACCATTAACAGGGGACAGCAGTGGTTCAATGAAGTAATTCAATCTGGTGTCCTACATTTTATCAGACAGCAATTTTGAGTTCTGACATAAAAGGCTGAGAAAGGGGATTGGACTCTTTTCTCTGAAATTCAGCCTTAATTCTTGCAATCAGGAGATGTGTTCTCTGCTTCAGGTACAAGCCTACTATCCCTCCAAGGGGCTCAAAAGAACAACCCAATATTCACCTTCAAAAGAAGAATAACCTAATATTCACCTTAACACCACTCATTCGCATAGGAACAAGTCATACTTTGGGCAAGTTTCAGAACTGAGTGCCTGCAGTATTACAGCAGTATTTTCCTCCTGACTTAACTAGCTCAGTATTTCCTGACTTGTAAATTTTGCAAGAAGAAAAAGCCCCATTGTTTTAAAAAAAATAAACAATGTGATGTAGCCTAAATTAATAAACGTATTCTTCCAAAATTTGAGAGAGAGAGACTGTATTTATCAGAAAATGGCAAAATGAAAAGCTTATGGAAATTGCCATCAGAATAATACCATCACATGGCCTCTCCTCATCATTCATCCATCCATCCTGCATGCTCCTGATTCCTTAGAGGCTCCTGCATTGTCTTTCTCCACAGTAATCCTATCAGTCAGTCCAATGACCACACTGGTGCTTTCCAAGGTCGCCAGGTTTGCAGAGCAGCTCTGCATTTCTCCTTTTTGCGGCAGCCCAGGCTGGCAGAGGGCACGGGGCTCCCATGCTGGGCTCAGGATGAGCTTCACTCCCTCTCTGCACAGCGCCCACCCAAACAAGCACCACAAACCCCCTTTCCAGGGAAATCACCACATTTTACCCTTTTACCTCCTTTCTACCACAATGCTTTTTGCCGTAACCCCTTTTTGCATAAGAGTGTGCTGATCTACAAATTCTTGTGTTACACCACACTGAGGCCTTGAAAGGTTCTCCCATTAAGTGCCCAGTTGAAAATGTTAATTTTATATCTTACTGAGCAAAATCTCACGACAAACAATAATGACATGAGATAATTTGCAGTAGGAACAGTCCAGTGTCGCTGTCTCCACTGACCTACAAACAAATTCCACCAAGTTCCAAAACATCACAAACAAGAGCAAGCTGGCTCTTGTGTCGTACACAACGTGGTCAGTTCCCTTCACACATGGCACAAACCCAGGACTCACTGCAGCACTCCAGTGAGGGACTGCACAGCCCTTTCCTTTTCCTGAAACCACACAGAACCTCCTCTAGAGACCCAACACTATCTTTCCCCCAAAATATTAAACACACAATGCAGGCAATGCTACTGAGCATTCTCTTGTACTGATACGAAACTGAGACCCTTGGAAGATGGAGGCTCTGTATATGACAGCTTAACTGCTTGCAATCAAACTAATTTGCAGTACGATGACCTGAAATGAGTTTAAAAGCACCATAATGCATGTTTAGCAATCAGTGAAGCAATCCTTTATTATTCAGGTTCACATCTGCAATTTGTGTCACGTGGCACAGGAAAGAGAAAAAGGGGAAACACAAAAAAGAACCCTTTTGCTTTGCAGGAGTTGGTGAGCAAAACATGAGCCACAGTAACACGGGGCATTCGAGAGCAAACTTAGACTGGCAGCAAATCTTAAGTCTTTCTGCTACTTACAGGAATCTTATAATGTCCAGAAGAAGAAATTATTAAATTAAACACTTGCCTAAAAATGATTATGTCTTGATTTTTCTAAATTGATTTTTGCTGGAAAAAGATGATTAAGCCAGTTCACCTGAAATACCACCAAAAAAAATGAACTAAGTATGCCTCCAGGGTTTTAAACTGTAAATGAAGTTATCAACCAACCACTTTCAACATTCCCCTTTCTACTGGTTACAGAAGTGGAAGACCATTCTGGCAAATAATGGAGAGTTTCATATCACCTCTCCAAATACATAAAACCTCTTATTTCCTTCCTTTTTCCCTTTCTTTTTTTATGATGTCTCAAGTCATCACACTTGTAATCCTTGGAAAAAAGATGGGTCCAACAAGGAAAGTGGGGAACCATGCACAGAAGCAGAAGGGAAAGGGACCATGAAGCTGGAAGCACTTGCTGAAGAAAGGCAAGAGCAGTAAATGTAACACCATTCCAGAAAGCAGAAAAATAAAATTAAAAAAAAAACAAAAAAACCAAAACCTAGGAAAGACACAGAAGTCATTAACTGAGGCAAAGCCATTAGAGAAAGCACAGAACTGCTCAGTTCTGACAACTCCAGCAGGACTGGGCTTGGGCAAGGAGAGGGAAGGCCCAGGCCAGCACCCTCTGCTCGATCCTGAGTGACAACTCCTTGGGGATATCACCTCCTGATGCACCACAATATCTGGGGACCCTCTTAAAGAAATTAGTATAAAGTTATTAAAGAAATTTCATTGTTCAGACAGAGGGTGACAATCTGTATTTCAGCAATGAGGGGAGAAACCAGAAAGATGTGAAGTTCTGAAATCTGGTCTCAGTTCTGTTTGGTTGGATAAGAAACTGCTGTGGTGCCCAGCTCTGTTTCTATATGATTTGGACAACACAGTTTCACACAATTCCAAGAACTGTAGGGATTAATATTTTAAATTCAAATCATGGTATTCAAAAAGCATGAGCATGCATTAGGGCAGGGTTCTACAGTGTTTGAGGAAATACCATCCTGAAGGGCTGTAAAAATAACCCAGACCTTCACCATCTCTGTTCAAAATGATCTGAGGAGAGACCTATCCTGACCAAAATCCAGCCCAGGTAATTTTTTCTGCTTGCCGAATCTTTCCCCAAATACTGAGTTAATAAAATGTGAAACACACAGTTTTCTTCTCCAAAACCTGTTGTTTTGCTCTAACTCTTCTTACTGTGATGAGCAGGATGCTGGAAATGCAGCTGCTCTTGCTCTTCTTGCTTTGCTGGTCATGTTGTTAGCAAACTCTTTAATGAGTCTCAGTTCTCCCTAGGAACAGCACTAAAGTTTATAAATGCTAAAATTAATAGACCTGGGGTAGACTTTATTACATGCAATGTATTTAGTTGGCAATGATGATGCCTCCCCTACAGCAGCAGTTAGAATAAACTGCATTTTTAATGGCTCCTGGAAAACAAAAGACAACACCTAAAAGACTTCAGATGAAGAAACACCAGGTTTCCTGGTCTCAGTGCACCACACCAAATCTAGTCCACTGAGGGCTGCAAACACTAATGAGTAATTACAGCCCACAGAGAGATTTCTACTGGGGATCTTGTCCACTTTTGTCGAATCTGAATTTACTATCAGAAGATTCATAACCTCTGTTGTCAGCTTCACTTCTGCAAAGAATGGGCACATGGAGAATTTAAAGTGAAGCTTAAATGGATTTCAATACACCCTTCACAATAATAGTTGGTAAAACTAATTACAGTGAGAAAATTGGAGATCATTCATTACCCTACTAAGCAAATTAGGATTCGTTAACAATGATTTATAGTGCCAAACAGAGGATAACAAGGATCCTCTTTCCAACTCTATCCACAGGGGACATGACAGTTTATGGTGTGGTGCCACCCCAACAGCCACTATGCAGTGCCTTTGTGGACCTCGGGGTGTTTCAGATGGACACACACTTCTACATCAGCAAAATACATTTCAATGTTTGGCTTCTGAAGTCAAGCACTAAAATTAACTGAGCAGCTTAACCTACTTGCAAGAACAACAGTTCTTTATTTATCAGCACTACTGTGCACATGATGTGCAGTAAAGGACTACATCCCTTCTGTAGCTTTAGCTGTTGGATTTAGTGAACCCCTTTCAAATGATAATTTTGGTCTAATCTGTTTCTCTCCTGTGGAAGCCGATGGGCCCCTACTGCACTTCCCTGGAGTGGAGTCTCTTCACACCCTCTCACCGAGGAGAGTCATCAATATCACAAACCTGACCACCTCAAGGAACAAAGCCCAGCTCCCCAGGATCACTGCCAGAGCATATGGACCAGGCAATGAGGGAAAAATCTACTCTTTGAAGGGCTCTCTGAGCGCAGAGAATGTGCTGGTGTAACTAATTCCACATTTCTTCTGCAAGGTAATGTCTCGGGTGAAAATCATTCCCATTGCACAGAGAAATAGCTGGCCTTATCTAGGCCAAAGGCTGGCTCTCCATCACATCCATACTAAACACCACTGGTGCTCCCCTTATTCCCCCCGGGATGGGTTTTTAGAGCTCTGAGTAATGTAATGCAACACTGCACAACCCAGTGTCCCAGTGGCACGCTGGAGCTGCGCAAACATCTGCTGAACCCAACCCACTCAGGGCCAAATTGGATAGCACAACTGATTAGCCAGAGCCTTTGGGAATAAGCTCACGATTTATGTTTGTCTGAGTCACCAGCCCATGTGTAAAGCACAATTTTAGCTTTTCTTTCCTTTAAGGTGGAGCAAGAGCACTGTTTGGAAAAGAAGGGTCACAGGAGTCTTCTGCCTTGCAAATGTTATTTCCAGCACCAACTTATTACCAAATTCTACCCAGCTCTGAAAAATTCACAAACTCCCTGCATTTGGAGGAAAAGAAAATAACACAAACCTGCAATCAAAAAAAAACATTACAAGAGGAACTGAAAACCCTCAGAAACTGCAACAAAGACTCGAGAAGCAGACCCATACAGAAAATGGAAATAAGTTGCCAAAAACAGAGAAACTGTACAATTGTCAAAGAACCTGACAATCTTGGGAATCAGGGTTGTTGTTTAGAAGCAAAATAATCAGTTATTTAAGTTCTGATTTCTGCTCTGTTTTGTGTTGCAAACCAATGAACCACTATCTACTGTAACATGAATTTGGCTGGGTGCAAGATACACAAACGAGCAAAAATCGTTCTTCAAAGCTAGGTAAGAGAGAAAGCTTTACTGTTATACAAATTCTAATCATATTCTAAAACATCTCAACCTCCTGAAATCTTAAGACAGCTGGACAACATTAAAAACTCCCATAATTCAAATAGTTTTCCTTTTAAAGTTCAAGAGATGGTGATTTTTTTCTAAAATTCTAACTGCTTTCCAATTATCTGATCTGACATCTTGATGAGATGTAATCTACCTGATAATCTGTCTTTGATGAGAGACAATGACAATTTGCAATGCAAAAAATATCAAAGACAATTGGCAGATCTTCCAGGAAGTACTGAGTTATGATTTCTTAGGACACACCAGTATTAAAAGCATGTCTAATTTATTTTTCACATGCACCAATCCTAGACTGGACTGATCCCACAGGAAGCAGCGAAGTCAGGCCAGCACAGAAGGCTTACAGGAGAATTAGAATGATTTTTACCTCTTCTTTCCTGACTATTGATTTAATAATTTGCAAAGAGGATGGGAAAGTGTCTCCTCTGACAAGGAGCACCAAGACAGTTGAAACAGACTCCAACAAAAATGCCTTTTAAATAGAATCTACAGAACATACCAACAGCTGTGAAAGGAGCAGAAGAGAGTTGTTCCCAAGCGAAATCCAAACTTGAAGGTGTATTTAGAGCTCCTCAGCAACACTGCACCATCACCTCTCCTTCAGTGGCCACTCGAACCGGTCCCATTTTGCTGAAGGCACCTCATTACAAAGTCTGTTTAATCAATGGCAGTTCTGTGACCCCAGCTGGGTGTGGGTTAGGCTGAATCACCTGACAGAGATTCCCAACCCTCTCCATTGCCACAGCAGGCTGCAGGAATGCCCCTCCCCAGAGCATTTTTCCTTTCCCTATTGCTTTTCCAGGAGCACTTACAGAACAGAAGAATTCAGTCTCCAGCTTTGCCATTCAGAAATGTATCTACTTACAGTAAAAAATCAGGTAAGATTTCAGCCTTCACCTCTACTACTGAAGGTGCATAATGAATTACTAGGATGGAGCTATCAGAGAGATATTAGAAGAACAATTCTGTGTTACTGGGAAGTGTCAGCTTTATAAATGTTTCCTTAAACACTCAGTGATGTCCAGAGACTCTATAGAATAACAGGATCTAAAAGTCATTTTAGCTTTGCTGTAGCATGCACAGCATCCACAAACATTGCAGACAAATGACCCAGCACCCCTCAAACCTGAGTGCCTGGCACAAGCACGGTCCTCAAAGGGGATTCCAAGCTGGACATGGATTATCTCTATGTCAGACAACATGGCCTAAACAAATGAAGATTCCATTGATACTTGATTTAAACAGCAAACATGTCCTACTTAATCCATACCTCAGTATTCTTTCATTTCTGTATAAAACCTGCTTCCCTCTGCAGCAGATGTCCATCAGCCCATTTTTACCTACCTGGTTCCTATGTTCCCTCTGGTGAGCTGCAGTACATAATATTTCTTCATACATCAAATCATTTCCAAGGGCCAAAGCTTTATTATTATCTATTAAACTAGAAGTTATTTTTACCGTATTTGAGACCAATGATCCCTGTTTTAATGTTCTGGGTTAACACCAAACACAAAAACCAACAGTCTTTTCTAGTTAAAGGCTTTGGAAAAAAGAAGTCAATTCAAGTGCATATTCTTTTGCACTTTGATAATACAGTAATTACATTGATCAAAAACACATGCTAATTGGATCATTCTGGAGCATTTTTCTCATTGTCTGGTACCGCAAAACACATCTGGGTTTTATTTGCCCCATGTAAGTTAATAAGAGTATGGACTTTTTTAAAACAACAAGCAAGATAATCCTAAAAACAGTGTTCCAAAGTGGAAAGGGAGGAAAAAACCCTTCATGTTTCATCCAAGACTGTGTAAGTGTAAAAACAACTTTAAGACAGAAACTGAAGCATGTTTTCTACCTACTTAGCTATTAGTGAAGAAAGAAAAAAATAAAGTTAAAGACTTAATACTATGACTATAAATAAGAAACAGCCCAGTTAAATATATTAATGGCACCAACAAGGGATGTCTCCCCCACCTACACAGATCCAAACTGGAATGATTTAAGGTGCCAATACATCGGCCCTAGAAGATGTCAGGCTTCTTCTTGTTACTAAATCCCTCACTCAGGAGAGCTGGAAACTTTCAAGCTTTCCGTTGGAGCATAGGGGATGTTGACACCTTCCAGATTTTCACTTTAGTGGACCAACCCACAGACAGTATGGTGCAGGGAACAGCAGATGGCTTCTCTTCTGTTACCTCTGCTGCCTAGAGATGAAGCTGAGCACCGCTCCCAAGCCATGCATATTCAGCTCTCGCTGCAAGGAGAACAAGGCTTATTTATCCATGGTACAGCCCTCCAGCCCATATTAGATCTGTCCCATTCCAGGGCATCTACAGACATCCGTATGATTGGAATTTTCCCAGACAAAGGAAAGCAATTCATTCTGAACTATGGAAAGACATTCAAGGTTTAGTTTTAATTCAAAATAAACATTGAGCCATTTGATATCATTTTTCCCTTCATCCCCTCCCTCTTAAAAATACATATGACACAAACCAGGGCAAGTGCTGAAAAAAGGAAACCAGCTTGTTTTTCTGTTTCACAACTTACCTTACACTGATCTGGGCCTTGATATAATTAGAACAACTGCCACAAAACCTTTCCAGTTGAGGATGCTCTTTTCATACCTCACCACCAGCAGTGTGAACATTCTGTTTGTGCAGAAGTCCAAGATAAATCCAGCAGGACACAGCATTTCTCCAGGTATTGAGCAATTTTTGTGCAATTTTTGTGAGACTGCACGTACACAGTTTAATCCCATAACTTTCTTACAGGATCACAGACCTCTATGACAAAAGGCTAAATTCACCATGTGCTAATAGAAGAATATGACTCTCTGGGAATGTGACAAGAGTGCAACCAAGTTTTTCCATCATGTAATTGAATACCATAGGGCTTGCTTTTCCCCAGAGTTCAATGAAAAGATAGAAGCAGGTTTTGATTATACTGATAACTTCACAGAGCAGTGCTACGGGACAAGGCTCTGCATTTTACCCACCTGGTTTGGGACATACACAATGCTCTTTTCCTACAGTGATTGTAAAGGCAGAAAAGATGTGCTTGGAGAATACAGCAAAAATTACAAGAGAAACAGGATATGAGAAATTTAAATATAAATCTTGGAAGAAAATAAGCAGTACATTGGATTGACTGGAAAACATTTTTTTACTCCCAAACTTATCTGTGCAAGTAAAAGGTATACTGATGAATGTGGGAATGAACAGAAAGGTATGAATATAGACTGTTAAATCAATACAGGTGCATGCAAATAGATCACAAACCCAGAAAAACCTGATCAATTTTCAAACCAGCTGGGGCCTGATCTGCTTCTCAGGACATAAAATGTAAATCTGGCATAAATATAACTCCTGTGTTTTCCAAGAGTGTCATGAGCCATGGGCTTTTAAGCAACAGGTAGAAATCACTGTGCCATGTCCTCTGGGCTGTGGGACACAGGAGATGAGGCAAGACATTGTAATGGGCTCTTTAAAATCTGTGATTCAACAAGAACTGGTGCAAGGGGAAATCAAGATCCTACCATCTCACATTAGAGCTGGTGAGACCACGGCTCATTTTCTTTGCTGTAATTGTGTAAATTAAGTGCTGTTCAAATTTATGTAGTAATTAATGACACCTGATTAGTTCAAGAAAACACTGACCACCATGCTGGAAATATTACTTCCAGTGCATTTGTGGAGGAAGAAATAAAAAGGGTTCCTTAAGCTATTGGGCCGAGTGGGGTGGGTGGGTTATCCCTGTGTCCATGCACTAAGGCACTTTTGTTTGAGGAATACTCTGCTGCTCAGAGGCACACGTGTGAAAGTGGAAATACACTTACAAAGTAGCCTGTTCCCAAGCTGGAAGGAGCTGAGCTCTGCAATAAAACACAAAGACAAAGTGGAAAGTCAGTGATGGTTTTTAACACGTTCCAATCCACACAGCTCGTTACCAGCCCTTTCCAAGCTTTTCATCACCACATCACAGCACCAACGTCCTGCCCCTTGTCATCTGCTACTGAAACAAACACGCTGTTGCTTAATTTTTCTCTTTACATCTCTCAACGACTCTGAGATGGTAACGTGCTATTTACTGAATTCCAAGCTTCTGCGGTGGACGTAATTGCCAATTTATTTGACAGGCAGCTGGGTAATGAATTAATGATGGCATTTCGCCCTGCACTGAGACTAAACAGACACTCATCAACCAGCCTCCCTGACATGCTGACATTCAATGCCCTGGACTCCAGCTCCTCAGCTTCGTGGCCACAAAGGGGCAGGCGGGAGGGGGAGAAAGGGAAAAAAAGTAGACTGACTTCAAAACAAAAAGCCCGGTGGGTTTGGATGACTTTTTCAGTGTATGACCTGTTTGCCAATTTATTCCCGAAAGGCCCTGGTTAGTACACACATAGTGCTTTTCTAAAATGAGACATTTTGTAAACATAATTAGTAGTCTGAAATGTAAAGAATGCGTGGGCACAGAGAAGCTGCTTCAGTCAATGTACCATTTTCTGGAGAACGCAGTCACTACAATTTCCCATTTGGATGTCCACATTGTTTGACAAACCAAGGATTTAGAAACAACAACAACAAAAAAAGTGAACAGCAAATAATCTATGGTGTGAAATACATTTCAAAAATCAAACCTATAAAAACAATTAAAATTAATATTACTACCACGGAAAATAATCAATTTGTTTAAATGCTTTAAAAAAAAAAAAGCATCATGAAATTCAGTTTAAGTGGGACACGATCACAACCTCTATATTCACAGGAATTAAGGAGATAAAGGGTTTTGTTTCATTAGTTTTTCATCTAAGCAATGGGGATTACACAGCAGGTTTTCCCAGAGACATGGGGAGACCGAAACATCTCGGTGCTAATCCAGGTCAGGCTGTTCCATTAGAGGGTGAACAGTTCCCAGCTCTGGCCTGCAGAGCCCATGGACACGGAAGCAAAAAGCAGAGAACCATTCTCTAGTGAGCACTGGGTTGTCCAGACAACCAGTGTGTAACTCCTGTAGCTCAATTCCCATTTCTGTGCCCGAGCACAGCCTCACTTTCGGTGGTGACACAGCTCGGGGATAACCAGGAACTGCAGAGGGGCCCCAGCAGCCCGGGCAAAGCCCTGGGAGGACACAGAGTTTGCATCACTCCATCCCTGTTCCGAGACAGGGGCCCAAACAGCAAATCTGAGTGCTCAGTACTTACTAGCAGCAGGCAAGGGGAGCTCCAAACAAATAACATTCCAAAGTCCTCCTATCCCCACTCTTGCTGCTCCTGTGCCACCATTGCCCACAGGAGACCCACCTGGTGCCAGGGATGATGTCCCTGAGAGCAGCAGTGGGCTCAGCCCCACTCCTCTCCTTCCCCTGCCGTCCCTGTGTCCATCCTGCTGGAGTGACCTGGCCACTGGCACAGCCCTGGCCATCGCCCAGCCCAGCTGCTGCTCCCAGCTGGGCACAGCCCTCCGTGGGCACAGGCCCTGCTTTGGTGATACCAAAAAGATATTTGTTTTTTATAAATTTTTCAAATATTCGCAGCTCTGTAGACTATTATTATATAGTTCTATAGCTCCTTAACTAACTCTGGTACTTTTCCTACCCCTTCTCGTAGATTTTAGAACAGTAAGCTCACCTTCCTGGACTCTTATTTAGTCTTGCCTCTATAGTGAACCAAGGGCATTTTATTTTTTACCTATATCATAGACATTATAAATGTGGGGTTAGAAGCTCGGGGGCTGGGAGGGCTTCAGTGGGGGGCAGAACCAAAAGGGGGGATTACTTAATTAACTGTTCCTCTAATGGATAATTTCTGTAAAGTACGCTAATTTGTTAAACTTACAAAATTGTCCAAGTCCTGTATCATGTGTGCATTTTGCCATACTTGCACCTGGAGGACCTTCATTAAAGGTAACCACTTTTTATCATTGTAATATTGTTTGGCTTGTGATTTTTGGAGTCACCGGGAGCCCCTGTGGCCCTGCAGCCCTGGCACAGAGCAGTGCAGCACACTCTGCTCAGTATCCAACACGACACACACTGCCATCCTCTTCACTCACCCTGCCCTCTGCTTCATGCCATTTAAATTCCTTTCATTTAAGCTGGAGATCTACCCACGAGTACAACATGTGCAATCATTATAACCATTTTTGTTTCAGCTATGTGCAGATGCCAAGCGAGTCCCACTCTTTCACTCACAGTTTTTTTAAACTTACTTTACTGGCTGAAAGCTCCAAAGTTTGCATTCTGCATCTGTGTGTAATTTTTGTCTGCTTTTTATTCCAAGTTTTGGAAGGATAGAGTATCAAAACAAAACAATAAAGAGGAAGAAAAAAGAATAAGCAAACAAAATATTTCCCACTGAATATTTTCATTCCTTCAAAAGCAATGCTGCAATGGCTATGGGAGGACAGTCGAAACATAGCAGTCAAATGACTTTCACCGAACAACTGTGCATTTTCAGGGAATTTGAGTTTGCTGGATGGAAATATAGCCCTTCACACATTGCATGCTGCATATGGAGAGTACAGTTTGCAAACTCTGTTTAATTGAAGTATGAAAGACTGTGTTGCACATGCATGAATGACTACGTCAGCTGTGTTGTGAACTGTGTGTTGACAGAGCACAGAGGCTGAAGCGAGGGCTATGCAAGGAGACAACTTCTCACCTTTTGGGTAACTCCCAATAGCGAAAGGATCCCACTACCCAGTGCCCAGCCTTGGTACCAACTGTACAGGCATCTTTACAAGCCCATGCTGAGTCGTGATCCTGCACTGGGTGGTTCTATAGCTCTTATATAAAGTGTGCCTATAATAGAGGTAATGGTTTCACTTTCCGAAACCTTTTGCAAAATAGGACATTAGAAATACTATTTGATATTCACACAACCACCAGCAGAAGCCTGCATCAGGTGCCCAACACCAAAACACACTTGCTTAAAATTGACAGGGTTTTGGTTTTGTTATTTTCCTTCTGGTTTTTTTGGTTTGGTTTGGTTTGGGTTGGTTTGTTGTTTTTTTTTGTTTTTCCTTCTTTCTTTTTTTTTTTTTTGTTTCCATCCTTTCTTAAAGAGAAGAACTTTGGCCCAGAGGCAAAAATGTAGTAACCCTCGTGTAAGCATTAGTTTATTGTGTACCAAAGAAAATTACATCCTTGAGGTCTTGGAAGGCACAGTTATACCCATTTTGCATATATATTGTGCATTACTTGGGGAGCTGGGTGGGGAGAAAGACTGTGTTGTACATATTTGTTCTGGCTATTGTTTATGCAGGTCTGACTGAATGAAGGAACAGTGGGTATCATTTCAATTTCTGATGTCAACATCAAATTACTTATTTAATTTCATGCCTGGCGAAGCATTGTATAGCTACACGCAGAATCATTTCACTTCATTTGTTATGCTGTGTTTTCTTGGCGATTGGCTTGCCTTCCAACTGACAGCTTTAATTACGACATGAATTTGATTGCACTGCCGAGGAATTAACATAATGCAACAAAGCATTTAAGCACCCAACCTTAGACACACAAACACACACATCCCCACCCTCGCAGCCACACGCACACAAAGCACAGCCACTGCTGCTGATCAGCTCCTGGCACAGCACAGACACACAGAGCTCTGCTCGTGGGATTCCACTCCACACACGGCCAACGTCACTGGCGCCAGTCCGGAGAGGGAGCAGCACTGAGGATTTCAGAGCTCGTAACCCAAAGACTGTCCCTCAATTTGTCTTTGGCTCTGTACAGGTGGGAGGAATGGGAGACAAAAGAACTGAAAATATCCCATATTTGGGGCTGAAACCATGAGCTGCCCACAGGATTACACTGCTGGAAGGGTGCAGACACATCTCGTCCTGAAGCAAACAGCAACGGGCCTGGTGGGCAGGAGAATTCAGAACTTCAGGACTTGATCCTCATTGTGGCCACCTCGCTGTGGCCTCCTCTCAAGCACAAGGTACACAGCACAGGAGGAGCACAGAGCCACAGAGCACTGGGAACAGGGCAGCACTCATGGAGAGGGCAGCAGCTTTGATGAGAGCCCAATTGGAGACCTTTAATGTAGGGACAAATGGGAAGATTCCTGTCCTACTCCCTGTTCAGGAACTGGAACAACATTCCAGACAGAAAGGTGCCAACTGCAGCAACAGGGGATGAGATGCTGAATCCCATCCAATGATCCCATGGGAGAGGCTTTTGCTGTTCATCCCCTCACTGAAAGCTTGCAACCAACACCAGAGGCAGCAGGCAAGGCTGAGATCAGGCAGATCAGGAATTTAGGAATGTGCTCCAAAGAAATCAGGTGGTTTGATTTTTGATTAGCAAAGAGGTGGCCGAACCCCCAAATACTTGGTGAATTTACCATCCAGGTTAGCTGTAATTCTCATGTTTTCCTCAAATAAATCTCCTGGTTGTTTTGTAAAACATGACTAAAACGTATTCCAAAGAGGGAGGACTCAATTAAAAATAAATACATACAGAAAGATAAGGAAAACAAGTTGACTGAGCTCCAAGCTGAGCAACAGAGAAAGCGCTGCCATCTTGTCTCCAAGCAAGATCTCAACAAAATGAATTCTACTACTGGCAAGATTTTGATGAGATTAAACTGACTACAGCACCCTATATATAAAGGAGGAGCAGCTCTCCAATTTCTCTTTTAGGCCCCTGGAGCTACCTCTGCCCATAAAGGAAAAAAACAAGTTGTCATTCCTAAAAAAAAACCTATATAGGGGAGAAAGGCAGAGAGCCATGGGTTTATGAAATTCAGAGGGAAAGCTGGATCAGGGCACTGCTTGCACTGGAGTATTGGAGCAATCATTATCCCTGATCTAGCAGAGGTCAAATTCTCTGCTAATTATGTTCTCTCACAGAGGGGTGGGTGTGTGTGGACACGTGTGCGAGAGGAGGACAAAGAGAGGAGTTGATGGAAATCAGTCTCACTGCATTGCATCTGACAAGAACAGAGGATATTCCCCTTCCTACTGTCTGATGCTATTTCAAGCCTCATTATGAGGAAAGTCTCCTGTTTAACATGGTCTTTTCACTGAATTATCTTCTTTTCATTTTTGCCCACCTCTCACAAATGCTGCAAATTACCTGCTTGGATCTCATTAGCCTGGAAAAGAGTCACTCCTTGTAAACACACTTTGCATCACTCTGCATTATCCAAGGACTGCAGGTACATTTACAATAGGCAGAGTTGAAAGACACCTGACAGGAGAGGGAATGAAGCCACTGACATGTCAGTTTGCAACTGGATATTCATTATCCCCTCTGCCTCGTTCTGCATCTGTCACTAAGCTCTCACTTAGGCCCTGCACTAAGGCCTGTGAAGCTCTAACACTCCTGTTTCAGCAGCCTGCTCAAACCAGGGATGGGAAATGGATCATCCACCTGGAGAACATGCACTTCAGTCATTATCCATATTTCCATACAGGAGCCATGTTAGTCTTACAGCGCTGTCAGGCTACAACAGTGGAGATTCATTAGCTTTCATGGCCAAAATTTGCTTTCTGACCTCAGGGTTAATCTGCCTGCAACATTTTATATTTTTTGTTCTGTCTTCTGTTGGGTACACAACTTATTACCTATATTTTTCTGAGAAAACAGTTGTAAAAACAGAAGCAAATCTGCAGAGAAAACTTACTCTGTTGTCTGTAGCTTTTTCTGGACAGTAATTGGGTATCATTAGACAGCTGACTTCTTCAAAATATATTATTTAAAATAACCTTATTAAACTCTGGATGGATTTTGAGTTCAAGATCAGGCTCCCCTGCATGTGAAAGTGGAAGCATCACTGGCACTTTGGAAGGTCCTGTCATTTCAGCACATGGGGTGTCTGACTTTGGGATTGGGGGCAATGGGATGGACAGTTCTGAATTGACTCTGGGAGAGGGGCAATGTGACATACTGCTCTGAACTGAAGGAGCCTGGGAAAGGCCACCACAGACCCAGGCACAGTGAGAGCTGTCTCGTGCATGTTTTTCAAATCTCATCTGAACTGGTAATGCCAGACCAGAGAGACAGGCTTGTACTGCAATGAATTATCAAAGCATAAAGGAGCTTTCCTTATTAAGCAAAACATAAATTATGTATAACACTTTAAAATATACATCTCCACATATATTTACATAACGTTCCTTTTGAGCAACCTGTGAATCCCTCTGTCCTCTCTCGGGTGCACTAGGGAAGTCGTATTTGCTCTCTACTTCCTTTTAATTTGCCACAGTGCCGAGACAAAGGAAAAGTAGTGTAAAAACATCAGAGAAAAACTGGATTTGATGGGTGGAAGGGGAACCAGGACTCTGCTCTCACTGCCAGGTCTGGCAGTGCAATGCTGTGAGCTGCTGAGAAGCCCAATAAACCTCAGAGCTCTCCCTCACCACATTGCAAGGGAATGACAAAGCTAAATTAAAACCATGTTTGTAAGGAGCTGTGAAATTTTTTGCTGGAAGGTGCTGTGTAATTGTGAAGTTGGTTGCAGTGACTTCCCAGCTGCCACAGGGCTCAGACAAGCCAGGGTGGTGACAGTGACAGGCTGACATCCAGCTGCCATCCACTGCTACCTGTACAGAGCATTTACTTTCTACCTCCTCTGGTTTCGCTCTCCTCTTCCAAAGAGATCTTACAGCCCTGAGACTGACCTCAGCTGACAGCTCTGAAGGGCAAGCTCTGAAGTGTTTAGCTGAATGTAACCCATAAAGGCTGGCTCTGGGGAAGAAATGGACCTCTAAAATAATGTGACAAAGGGATGTGGAGAGAGAGTGCTACAGATTTCACACTTCCACAGAAAAAAATAAAAAAAATCAGGCATCTGTTCCAGTGATATGCACAATTCAGCAAAAATTGCTAGCTGTGTGCCTTCAGGCTTAAATTTGCACAACACAATGTATCCTTTACAAAGGTATTTCTTTTAATGCCTGCTCAGTTCAGTTTTATTGGATTGGCCTATAGAGGACACCATCTGGTATCTGTCATCCAAATCTACGCAGACATGCTATCGATAAAATCCCCATTTCCAAAATGTGGGTTAGTTAAAAGTAGGGCCAGATTGCTGGCTGGGACAAATTGGGCTGACTGATGTAGCTATCCATGCTTTTACCAGCAAAGGATCTGCCCTACAAAATCCCCAATTTAGATACTCTTTTGGGACAGGGCTTTCTTTATATTCCGTGTTATAAAGCATGTGGCACAGAGGACACAGAGCCATGAATAAAACACTCAAGGATTCTGATGGTACACATAATAAATAGTAATCTTAATTGCAGCAACAGAAAGACTTCTGTAGTCATTGCTCTGTGAGAATAACTCATGCGTGTCACTCGGTGAATGACCAGCATTCTCCCTTGGAGAAAAACACTCTCCACAGAGCTGCCATCTTAGGCCCTTCCACAGCACTTTAGGTAGAGCAATAAAGGCAGAGCTTATGCTATTGTTGGCCATGTTATATCAATTCATTATATATAAGTCAAATGATTCTCTCTAGACACTCAAATACTTCTCATAAAGACAGTATGTAGCCCAAAGAAATACATTCTTTTCCTCCACCACTCGGGGTAAAAAGAGGCCATCTCACTTCTCAACTATGCAGAACATTTAAACTTCATTAAACGGCCTTCAACTGTTTCCAAAGAACTGAGTGCTGGCACACAGAAAGACATTGTATCAAACTTTAAGAAGCTTACTGAACCTCAGGAGACCGAAGTTACCTCTTCCTCTCCTGAACCCCCAAAGGCAAGGAGATTTTATCAACAAACCATCCCAAAAACTAAGTCCTGCTATGACTTACACCCCTCAGGGAACTACAGCAGGGCTAACCAGAGTTCCTCAGCTGCAGGAGCTGCACTTACGTCGCTGAGCCTTTCCCGGGAGCTGCTCCGCTGGAAGCCCTTGGACTCGCCGCTGGCGCTTTCGCTGTCGCTGTCTCGGCAGCTGTTCTGGCCTGCCTTGAGCTGCAGTGGAGAGGAAACACAAAGAGAGCAAGAGTTGAGCCTGGCTCAGGTGAGTCCCCTCGTCCCCTGCTCTCCTTTAACCCCTCCCAGGCCCCAGCACCGTGTCCCTGTGCCAGGGCAGAGCCCCAGGGACACCACCAACAGGAGTCTCGGGCACCACCGCCCGGGTGGGAGCTCCAGGTGCTGCAGGCAGGAGGAGGCAACACTCGTGTCCCAAGGAAATCACGGTTTGAGACCTTCATTTGGGAAACTTTTAGACTTCTCGAGGTATTTCTGCCACGGATGAAGTTTTTAGAGCTTCCATCCCATTGCAGCACTCACAGCATCAGTTCCTCCCTCATTACAGCATGAGAGCATTGAGGATCTGAGATCAGTGGGACTCTCCCCAGGGGAAGAAGAGGTCATCACTCCAGAGAAGCCTTTGTTTTGCTGGACTAGCCCCTAACCACACTGCCTGGTACTACAAACAATTCTCAAGTAACCTTAATGTTCATAAAACAACAAGATCTACCTAATAGGCATCAAATTGCTTTTGCCTTTCAAACCAGCTTTAATGAATTTTACTGGCATTGTAATAAATAAAAAGTACAAAAAACCCCTACAAACTATATTTTCATTACAACTGAGAACACATCTGGTTTCTCTGTGAAGTGTTCAGGGCACCACATTACACAGCAGTGTACCGAGAGAAACATTCACCACAGATATCCACTGCCTATGTCCACGAGCACATACACACCTGGACAGCGAGAGGAAGTTATGACCCACATCTACTGCAATGCTGAAAAAGCATATCTTTGTTTTAAAGTATCCTTCCCTATATTTTGCTTGAATGTATTAAAATTTTCATTTAGCCTTGCTGATGCTTTGTTTGAAATAACTTCCTGTAAACACTGGCTGCTCTGGAGGTTAATACTGGCAAGAACTCCCTTTCAGAAATTTAAACTTAAAATCACACACGTAAATACTGGAAGCAGAGGTAAATGCAGAGAAAATACCTGGTGAGGTACCTAATGACATATTTTATGAGACCTACCACATTTATCAATATTCATATAACAAACACCAAACAACTCCTCCTAACCTATTCTAATTGTTAATATGATGATGGTAAATTCCATTCAGACCGTACTGGAGTAGGTACTCATCCATCTCCATGCCAGGACTGGAGACCAAAGGTTCCTCCTCCAACACGCTCCATTACCTTTTTTCCCCTCTTTCTTCTCTCTCTCATTTATTTTCAATTCTCCCAGAAACAAGCACACACAAGATTTCACACAAATACTCTTTTACAGGTGCACACAAACAAATCCTACACTTCTGCTGATGTTTCCCCACCTGTACACTCTGTTCCCCCGCAGCCACGGCTGCTCCCTCCCAGGGTCACTGAAGGAGCACACACAGCATCCTCACCCTCAGGGTATCAGCACTTTCCCCTACCACTGCCAGAGCAAACTGCACCCACAAGTTTGGTATTTGTGTGCCACATCCCCTTCATGCCTCACTCCCCCCACTAGTAAAGGGAAGCTTTGGGTGCTCTCTAGCAATCAAATCAAAGAAAGGACATAAAGTACATGAAACGAAAGGTTCCAACTCACAGCTGAGTTGCAATGCATGAGCACAACTGCAAAAAATGGCACAGGCGTACTCTCAGCTCAAAGAAAATGTAGCAGAAGGACCAGAGCTATTTGTCAGACACTTACAATTCAATAAATAAACTAAATATTCCACAGCTCAGCCAGAACATTTCCAGTAAAATGATTTTTATTTCCAGCGGAACAGTTTATCGGTCAGATCTAAGAGATCTTGGGAGCAGTTTTTGGAGGCAGAGGGGAGGATAACGAATTCAAGAAGTCTTACACTTCATATATAACTCACTGATCTTATCTAGGACCTCCATGTCCTGTAATTTTATGGTCCCAAGTTTAAAATTTAACCACCCAAAGGAAAATGGATCAAGTTTCCCTGACTTGGTCTTTTGTCAACATCCGCCCAATGATGGAAAAACTCTTATTGCAAGTGGGGCATTAGGAATTTTTTTCCCCAGTCTCAGATTTTATTTCTAGAACCTCAATTTGTACACGATCTTCACACATTAGTTATTTGCTAACTAATCATAACAGCCCAGTTTTATACTTCTACATCACGAATTCCAGCTATTTACAGAGAAGAGAAGACAAACCCAGCAGGTGTCATTTTTCTAGACACAATTTACAAGGAGTAAGAGAATATGACCAAGATATCTGAGCCTGAAACTCTGTAGAAAAAAAAGTGAACTGCATGGACTAGACAGCAAACTCAGAAATAAGTCCAAGTTAAGATTTATAAGCTTTCCATATTTTCCTTTATTTTTTTCCAAGTTGAGTTTCTCCATGTGCCAAACTGTTGAGGGTTTACATTTTATTCCAGAACCCATCAATCTGTGTTAAATTAAAAAAGTAAAGCATGGAAATGTGCCCGTTGTCTTCTCTTAAGAACCTAAAGTTACACTCAAAGGCACATGAGAACACTTAACGTGCACAGGCAATGGGTCAATTCAAGCTACTTGCACAGATCCAACTGCTGAAAACAAGGCTGAAATAGCACAGTGCTGCTAAAAAGGTCCACAGATAAAAGACTGGATCTTTAGTTACACTGTGTGCATCTGGTGCATCACTCTGGGGCACACAGGAACCCTAAAATCAGTTTCCCCATGGAAATGCAACTTTCCTTGGAAAAAATGTGAAGTGCAGTGTTGACAACTCTTGTTCCTCTGTCATTCCTGGCAGGGTACCCCATGCAAACAGCAACACCAGCATGAAAATCACACGATGCTCAAGGCACCCAAGGCCGTGGGACCCCAGGGAACAGCTGGAGCTGTGCCAGGGGCGATTCAGGTTGGTGATCAGGGAAAGGTTCTTCCCCCAGAGGGTGCTGGGCACGGCCCAGGCTCCCCAGGGAATGGGCACGGCCCCGAGGCTGCCAGAGCTCCAGGAGCGTTTGGACAGCGCTGCCAGGGATGCCCAGGGTGGGGTTTTTGGGGTGTCTGTGCAGGGCCAGGGGCTGCACTGGGTGATCCCTGGGGGTCCCTTCAGCTCCATGATTCTACAAAGGTCTCACTGAGGAACTTCTCACATTAACACGGCATTAATCTTCTAATTTGAACCAGGCAAGGAGTGAAAAAGGCTTTACAAAAAGTGTGTTTGACTCCATGCTTTCACTGTACAGTGGGAATGAACTTATCCATGAAGGGATCCATCTAAAGATGTCACAAAGAGGAAATACAGACATTTTCTAAACTGAAAGCACAAAACCCTAAAAACTCAGAGCGTCTCTGACTCACAAGGAATGTGCACAGTCTCAGGGACTCCCCTAGAGAGAGATGGGGTACATGCAAACAAAAAAAGCAATCAGCACCTCAAGACCACTTGCCCAGGCTGAACAACACAGGACTCAACCCTGGGGCACACCCGTGGCTCCAAAGCATTTCTAGGAGTTTTTGGTCATTCTTAGCATTGCATTTTTCGAAATCTTTCATTGTACTACAGAACCTGTTAGTTTATAATGCCTTTGAATCTGTTGGAGGACACCAGAAGTCAAGCAGAACTGGACAAAGTCATAACTACACTTCTATTAAAGGACAAGGCCAAAAGCAGATCTGGAAGGGCGGTTGCTGGCTGAGGGCTGGGGCTCAGCAGAGGGTTTTATTTCTGATTCTTCACCACACCTTCCCCAAAGAGTGAGAGGAATAGGTCTTCCCTGCTCTCCAAAACTGAACTATTTGGAGGATTGTTCTATCAGGGGCAGTTTCCCAGTGGGTGATGGTGGATTCCACTGCACCACAGCCAGGGACACAGGGATGGAGGAAGGGAGCCGAGCTGGAGGGGCAGAGGGTGGCATTGCAATTTTTGTTGTCTTTTTGACTACTCAAATCTATTTTAATGGACAATAAATTAAATTTCTTTTCCCCAGGTGGAGACTGTTTTGCCCATGACAATAATGGGTGACTTCCTTGTCTTTACCTCACAAGCTTCTTCTTCCCTCCCCTGCCCTGCTGAGGAGGGGAGTGTGAGAGGGGCTGGGGGGAGTTTGGCCTCAGCCATGACGTGGTTTGGAGCACTTGCTGCTCATGGACTGAGTCACAAATCTGCAGTCACAGCACTGCTGCCCTGCAGAGTGATGAGGAAGAGAGGCAAAGCTGGAGCTGGCATGAGGGATCCAGACAGTGACAGGGACACTAAGAGAGCACGGAGAGGAGAGGCACAAGATATGGAACACCAAGAGTGACCATTTGATGAAGAAAGACAGACTAGCTCAGGCCTGAAGGTCACACAGAAACCATCCAGAAATTATGAATAAACCAAAATAGATGAAGAAACATCAACATAAAACTGCTGTCATAGCAAGTGCTAACAAGAACTCTTTCAGCACATGGAGAGATTTTCAGGTGACTTGGAATCTAACAGAACTACTTTTGCAGCAGGGAAACACTCAGCCCCTACTTTGTGACAGTGAAAGTGCAAACTGAATATTCATTTGTGTCCAGAGAAAGCAGCTCTCTGCTATGCTCCTTCTGCCATTCGGCCTTAAAGGGTAAGGTAGAGCTGAACTCTCAGGCTTAGGAGTAGGACAGGTCAGTGTCCTACAGGAACAATGCCGTAGTTACTGTGCTAGCCAGACATTTCTGTGACATGAGAGGAGGGGAACAGAGCCATAAAACACTCCCAAGGATAACCCATGACAGCATGGCTCTCTGCTGCCCTTTCTCTCAGAAAGGAAAAGAAGGAAGGACAGAGAAAGTTGATCATGTTAAGAGGTGTAAGGGAGGATGGAAGGGCAGCTGAGCCCCAGACTCCAGGGAGCATCATCCTCTCGGGAACACAGTTGGCTGTGCTGGATCCCTAAGCCACTTTAGATAATTCCATAGTAGCAGTGCCTGGTTAGCACATAACAAAAAGCAAAATAAATAAACCCACTGAGAATTTGGCAAAAGCCTTTTTCACAGAGCTTATATATCATGTCAAAAACACCCTAATGTGGCTCTCCTGAGTTTTTCATTTTAAAATATATTTTAATTTTAAAAATCCACACCATTTGGCAGCAGTAAATCTACAGTATAGTTTCGAGGTGCCTGAGCTTCTATGCCATATGGAATTAAAGGATTATTTCACTACATTATACTTTAAAGTTATGAATACTAACACCTCTCCCTGTTACAGCACAGCCAGCAAGCTAAGCCTTTACCAGAATCCTAAAGGAAGGGGACACCTGCTCCCCGAGAGATGGCAGAGCCCTGCTGTGGGGAGGAGAACTCCAGGCTTTCACTCCTGCCTGTCATTCTTTGTACAGCTTTTGCAAGGGCACGCAGTCCCAGCTCCCACCTGGATGAGTGTATTCCCTAGCTCAGCTCAGGTGTGAACTGACTCCTACCCGTGCCATAGGGAACCCTTCCCATGCCCCAGAGTCCTGCCCAGGCACAGCCCAATCCC
This sequence comes from Aleadryas rufinucha, assembly GCA_013397815.1. NCBI lineage: Eukaryota > Metazoa > Chordata > Aves > Passeriformes > Aleadryas > Aleadryas rufinucha. Next base: position 595,961 of record VZTH01010362.1, read on the forward strand.
ACCCACGACAGCAGTGTGCCCTGAGCAGGGCACCAGCCCGGCACAGCACAGACACATCTCCACCTGCTCCCTGGGGCCTGCCTCCATTTGCTCCCTGGGCTTTTCCCAGCACGGAACAGGACTCGAGCCAGGCTCTGAAGATGGGAATTCTTGTCACTCCTGGCAGGCACACCCTTTTCCCCAGTGAGGCACACACGGATCCAGGCAGAAGCACAGACAAATCAGGCAACTGCTGATGAGTGCAAGCTGCTCCAAAGGCCAGGGAGCAACAGCCTGGGAGAAGAAAGCCTGGCTGAACCCAGTGAGATCCCAGTTATCCCAGTACAGTCCAGGTCTGCTGGGCCACCCCCAGCCCCCAGTGTGACAAGTAGTGTGACAGGGCTGCACACACACAGCCCCAGGCCCTGCCCTGCCCAAGCAAACACAGCCCTGACGAGCCTTCCGCCAGCCAGAAAAGAGCAACAGCAGATTTTGTGCAGAACTGAATATCAGATTGCAAAGAAAACATATTTTATCAATAATCAAGAACAAATCTGGCTGTATGAAAACAAATAAAAGGAGAACTGCATAGCAAGGAAAAAATACCCAAAACCGTATAAATCAAGGGTTGTTACTTCTGATTCCCATCATGATTAACAGCTGTCATTTCAAAACTTCTATTTATATCTCTCCTGCTACTGACAGAAGTTAGACAAATACTGCTTATACAGCACTCCCATGTCACCCACAGCATTAAAGGTGGCTCAACACAGTGGTTTGGGTCTGGAGCAAGACCTCTCCATCGCATTTCTAACAAAGCCGTGCACACCCTGACTGCCTAAACAGGGGAGCAGCACAAGGAGAGCAAATCAGAGCTGAGATAATGAGGAGGAAGAATATTTACAATGCACAAGTTTAGGCAGTAAATATGAAAAAAGAATTCACACCGTGTGTGGACTCTGAACATTATTAATACAAAGACATTTTTCACCTCAGGGAAGAAAAATCTTGTTACCTGAGAGATATAATAAAACATTAGGAGAGGCTCTCTGTTTACATCTTGATATACAACCTTATGACAACCAATGCAGATGCTCCAGAAATTGCCAGCTTCTGAGGATCCAGGCCTCCATGCCATCATCCTGGGATCTGACATCCCTAGCACAATATGAAGCTTTATTTCACTTACTTGTATGGTAAAAGTGAGGTAAACCAACAAAGACAACATCTTATCTTTTGTTTCCTTCCTACCTTTAGTTAGAAGAAAAAGTAATTTTTCTGTTCCAAAACTCTTTATGAAAAACCAAGAACAATCACATGTATATTCCTTCCATTTCCTGTTGACAAAAACAAATCTAAATTGAACAAATAACTACAAACAATTTTCTAATCAGCTCGATGATACAGAACAAGGGTGTCTTTAACTCACTTATTCTACAGCACTGCTGGTCATTTCCTGCTGCCTCTGAGCTGATCCAGAGCCTGCTGCTGCACTTGCTCAATAAATTGGAGTAGAGGAACTCATCCCCTACAGCCTCAAATGGGAGAGATCTACCAAAGGAGCAGAGCTACCCCCCTGTGCTCCCAGGGAGAATTTGGCTATTTAGCATTGTTACTACAGACACACCAAGTGATGGGGCTCTGCTGGCAGTAGCAGGAGCCGAAGCAGCACAGGCTAAGAATAAACAGCATCCTCGCCAAGTGGGGGTGGGGGACACAGAAACGGGCATTTATTTCCAGATCCTCTTCTCCTTCATTATATGCTTGGGCAACCTTAGATCCACAGCACACAGAAGGTACTCTGAAGGAGGTCTGCAGCTCTATTTTATCTAAGTTTCACAGAGAATGCAGCCCATCATTTTTTCTGTGCTGTTTATACAGAAATCAAAGATAAATTTGGCATAAACTCATCACACCCCAGAATCATACATACATTATACACCATAGAAAGTGTAACAGACTCGCTCTGTTCCCCAGCTCCTGTTAAGAGTGGTATGAAACAGCAAGCTGTTGGCAATTGCAGCAAATGAAGCGTATTTCAGCACACTTCAAAAGCTGAATTGCAAAAAAATATAGGCTTCTCCTGACCCTTTGCATTTTGATGGTTGCACAGTGAGAAATACGGCCTTTAAAATTACACCTTGCAAAGCTCTCCATTGTACCAATCAATCTCTGCACAGCACAGCCTGGGAGCAGAGCGGGATGAGGGGCCAGGCTCCGGCTGCTCGGGGACAGCCAGAGCGGCTGCAGCCAGGGAGGGACCCATCTGCCCTCCCAGGCTTTACTCAACCCCACTGCTGAGCTTGGTTGGGTCCCAGCCTGGACTTCCAGGGCCCTCCCTAGGCCCTGTGTAAGGGAAACTAGTCTTTGTACAGTTCAAAACCACCTCTGAAAACCACAGATGTGTAGTGCCACAAGAGTGCCATCCTTGTCTGCATGGATATCCATCCATCCATCCATCCATCCATCCATCCATCCATCCATCCATCCATCCATCCATCCATCCATCCATCCATCCATCCATCCATCCATCCATCCATCCATCCATCCATCCATCCATCCATCCATCCATCCATCCATCCATCCATCCATCCATCCATCCATCCATCCATCCATCCATCCATCCATCCATCCATCCATCCATCCATCCATCCATCCATCCATCCATCCATCCATCCATCCATCCATCCATCCATCCATCCATCCATCCATCCATCCATCCATCCATCCATCCATCCATCCATCCATCCATCCATCCATCCATCCATCCATCCATCCATCCATCCATCCATCCATCCATCCATCCATCCATCCATCCATCCATCCATCCATCCATCCATCCATCCATCCATCCATCCATCCATCCATCCATCCATCCATCCATCCATCCATCCATCCATCCATCCATCCATCCATCCATCCATCCATCCATCCATCCATCCATCCATCCATCCATCCATCCATCCATCCATCCATCCATCCATCCATCCATCCATCCATCCATCCATCCATCCATCCATCCATCCATCCATCCATCCATCCATCCATCCATCCATCCATCCATCCATCCATCCATCCATCCATCCATCCATCCATCCATCCATCCATCCATCCATCCATCCATCCATCCATCCATCCATCCATCCATCCATCCATCCATCCATCCATCCATCCATCCATCCATCCATCCATCCATCCATCCATCCATCCATCCATCCATCCATCCATCCATCCATCCATCCACCCATCCATCCTACATCCACCCACCCATCCCACATCCATCCATCCATCCATCCATCCCACATCCATCCAACCATCCACCCACATTCTCATCCACACCTGTACAACTTTTGGCTGTTATTCAGCCATTTACATCACCTATGCTTCCTGCTTCTGCTTTGTACGTCCCCAAACCAGATTTTAAGGGGAATGGGGAGAGTCAGGATCTCTTGCTACAGTGCCTGTCCCCACCATTCCCCAGAAATACCCAACCAGGAGCAGTGCACACACACTGGCTGCAATGCTTTCCATCAGGGACTGCTTTTTGTGGTCCCATCTAGGCTTGCTCATTTAGAAAATGGAGAACCAGGATGGCAGTTTTACCCCAACATTCTGAGCCTGTTTCAGAGCACATGGCAAATTATGAATTTCCAGATCCTTGCTAGACCGCTACCAGCTCTAGTTTTGGTGATGACAGGCACAGGGGACCCAGGGACTCTGCCTTCACTCTTCTACCTCACCTGACCTTTCCTTATGACAGAAACAAGAACTCCTCACAGGTCCAGGGCCGAGGCTGGGACAACCACCACTTTTAACCTGAATCTCTGCAAAGGGGAGAGAACAGAAATATTTCTTGATTTAACCCAGTGTCTGATATCCAACTTTCTAAGGAAGGCCTCTGGTTGACTTTGAAATGTGTAACTTAGTGGAAGAATACTGAAGTAAGAAGATCAAATGAATCACACGATGGAACAAAAAGCAAATAGGCCAGGTTGAAAAATTCTAACAGCAATGCAGCTCTACAACTGTGCACAAATGCAGCTGAGAGCCTCCACCTGTGTAACGAGGGGAAAGAACCCCAGGGTAGCTCCTGCAGAGTTCCACTTGTTTGAAGCCCACAGGATGGGTGCTCCTCATGTGCAAAGGAGATGCAAGATGGGATGAGACCTTTTGCAATAGCTAAAGAGGCGAAGCAGCCTGAGAAAGAGCAGAGTGACTGTACTCACTGGCTTGAATTAAGTCACGGTGACCACCATCCTTCTCTTCCTCAATGCAGACCACTAACGTGACACCCAGATAACATTACAGAAGTAAATAAATGTCTTGAAGGAGGAAGTATCAGTAGTCATGGACAGACCTTGAGATGCTTACGACTGCTAACATAAAGGAATCCTGCTATTCCATCGTTCGATATAAGCTCAGAATAAATATTTAATAGTTTGGTTGCATAAATAATGATTCAAAGGTTGAGCTATTGGCTTAAAACTATAATACTATTTTAAGCCGTTTAACTGCCCAGCTAGATAAATTATTCAAGACTTAAAAGTCATCCTGTGGTCTCTGTACAAGGAGAAAACTAGGAAGTTGTAACAATAATGACAAAAGCAGGGCAAGATCAATCAAACCACATGATCGCTAACACAAACAAGCAGCAATTAAGCAGCAATCAAGACCAATCTGACTGGGGTTGATGTCCTTTTATGCCAATACTCTCAGTCCAAAGAGCAAAACTTAATAATGTTTTGCAATTTATCAAGGGAGCCATAACTCTGCTTTCAGTGACTTGGCCAAGAGGCTATTATGATAGTATTTCTCTATAATTTAATAATGTGAAAGAAGGGGGGGGGAGGAGTAAAAGCATTTTGACATACAACTCACATCTATACAGATTGTATTTTCCTCTTGCTTGAATGACAGAAGCAAAAGTCACAACAATGTACCTCAGTACCAATTTGTTAGCAGGAAAGGGAAGCTGAAGTATCTGGCAAAGAAAATCTATTTGAAGCAGCACAGAAGGGAAGGGAATGAAGCATCTGAATTCATTAGCAGCTGTCATTGATGTGGAGATGAGTTTAGTCATCACAAATAACTCAGGAGGAAAGCAAAGGGAGGAATTGTTGTTTAAGTTGTTTAAACCTGGATTAGTTCTGATAGATGGCAAGGTGCCACTCGGAGGAACACTCGTGGTGCACCTCCACCCTGTCAGAGGGAAGCTCTGAGCAGAGTCAGCATCCCAGCACTTCCAGGGACGCTCTGAACACACTCAGCTATCCCAGCATTTTGGATTTTCATTCTCCTTTTTGCATACCTCTGTTCCTCCCTCATCCTAAACCATAATGTAAAATATAGTGCAGCACTGTGCTTTCACCTCGGACTGCTTTTGCCAATCGAAATAATGAGTCCTCCTGCTTGCAAATGTCAAAAAAAAATCTCCTGATCAATCGTGTAGTCTGTCCCCTGTCAACAGTGACCAAAGGTGATTTAATGCTTGATAGATGTGATGAGCTGGTTGCCTCAGTCCAAGTTCAAAACCATCTTCACTCCCAGAAAATCACTCTGCCAGCCAGTGTTACCTGTCCCTGTGCTGGCAGCCTCAGCAGAGAGGTGGCATCAGGGTAAGACCCAACGCCCACCAGAATCACAGGAGACAGCTTCAGGATTGCCACCGATTCTGAGGGATGCAGAAGCCATTTAGGGAACTGGGTGTCCACCATAAACACTTGATAGACTATTTTTGTACCTTCTACTGCTAAAAACCCCTAATTTAACTTCTCTTTTCTATGCTTTAAAATTGTGCTAAACTTACCCATCTTGAAAATATAGTCATACATTAGATAAGTGGAGCTTTATTATTGTTTTAAGATAAGTGCAAAAAATCTATAATAGAGGACTAGTATCAAATTACAGTTACTTGAATTAATCCTCATTCTGGCATTTAATAATTTGTAAAGTGCTTATTCAGAAAAAGGTCAAAAATCACTTGGAAAGATATGTTAATGGCTCTCTAAGTAATGTTTAGACTTACTGAATAAATTTTCACACTTAAGTCACGTATAACAAGCATTACAAAATGTATTATAAATCGTGCTCTTCACACTGGAGAGCTGTGTGTACATACGTGTTACAGCCTCCCCACCACACAGCACTTCAGCACTCAGTTAAATTCACCTCAGCTGAGAAGAAAAGTAAGCTCATCTTTGCTGTTATGCCAAAAACAAATTCAATGTATGTTCTCATAAAGAGCAATATTTACCTGAGTCAGGGCCTGCAGGAGCCCATTATCGTTTTTTACATGATTAAAAAACCCATCAGAAATGATAACTCAAATAACTGTCAACCCTCAACCTCCCCAAAACTCAGTCTTTAAAAAAAAAATTTTAAAAAAAATAGCTGTAAATAATTGGAAAATGAGGAAAACAAAGCCCTGTGCTGATGGATCAACATGGAACCCCTTCTATGCTTTGAAATATTTGGGCTTTAAAATGACCCACAAGACTTAAAACCTAAGTATCAGCATGTGAGAAAGTACCATATTACAGTTTAAATCAACCATTATACAGGCTCAGCAAGCATCAGCACGCTCCTTCCGTGCACTAAAAAACGTCAGCTTCTCCTTGGTGAATAATAATTTGTGAAATAAAGCAGGCATGCAAAATATGGGTGGCAGGCAGCAAATGCTGAGATTTGGGGCACCAAGGTGTTTTAAATTTGTTTTTCACTTTTGCATCCAGCATCCACTGAAATCTCAACAGATCAAAGTTTTGCAGACAAGGAAAAAAAAGCCTACAAAATTAATAACTATTTAAGTATTCTGTTTCATCATGATAACAAACAGATGGTTTTAATATTCTAGAGGCTAATTTCTGAACAATTAAAAACACAGCAAGACATTAACATCTAATGAAACATTTTAACTACCAGTATATGCATCTGCCATTAATTTCCACACAGTAAGGTCTTGGTTCTCTTCAATCTGTTCTTTATTAAGGAAAGTTTTTCCACTCTGAATTTAGTGAAGTAGAGAATTAACAACTGTTTTCAATCAGCAATCAGCATGATATTTCGCCAGTGTGTATTGAAACCGTCCACACTATCAGACATAAATTTACTCCTATGATGGCTTTGATCTGCACACTGAGTGGAATGTTAGAAGGGAATTCATTTTCTAATTCCATTTTCATTTAGAACATACGAATTAACCCCTCACAGATCTCATGTTCCTTTTTAGCTACTTTAGATAAAAGACATCTACTTAAAATGTTGTGCCTTACACATTACTTACAACCCAGCCAAAAACAAACTCATTTTTTTAAAACCAATGAAAGCATTCTCATGCAAACCGTATGGAAATAAAGTTCTTCAAAGGAAAGGGGAATCCTATATTTATGAGCTTCTAATTTATATTTCCTTTGCTCATCTGTGATAAGAACATGGGGTAGTACTCATCAAAGCTCTACCCATGCAAACACTAGTTGCTATAAAAAAATCTCTATGCCATATCCAAGCTAATTCCTGTGTTCCCTCTTCAGACATGCAGCTTAGAACTGATGATGAATTTTTCTGCAGGTTTTCCCCAGTTTAGCAGGTTATGATTTAAATTAAGCCAAGGCAAGTCCTTCTCTTGGCTCCCAGGGTGCAGCAAGAGGCTGATGTTATTCAGTATTTGTTGTCATCACCTGGCTTCTGTAGGAATGAAGCCAATAAATAAATATCTTGGGGAATAACTCCGAACACCTCCCTGGGGGCTGGAACACAGGCTCCCTGTGCATTAAACACGCAGGCACCTTCCCTAAGTGTCCCTGGTTTTCAAAAGGGTTAAGTTAGCAAGGAGCTGGGAATGATTTTAACAGAAACCACATTCTGTCCAGGTTCCTGTTTTGCTTTTAATCATGTAATTTATGTAAACATGGAATTGCAAGGCTAAACTAATAAACATTGAAAAAAGCCTTGAGAAAACATAGATTTAGGGAAGGAGCCAGCTGCAGGACTCTGCCTCCTGGCTTCACTTTGTGGTGTTCAGCGGGGATTTCATGGTGCACCAAGAAATGTCTGTACTGCAGTTAAGGAGAACAAGAGACGTTCTGGTTACTGCTTCAAGTCAGGAGGAGCAGGGCCATGAACCGGGGCTTCCACCTGCAGAATGATGCCCTACCAAGGGGGTATTACCTGTTCCATCTCCCTCCCTCTAATTTATGCCAGAAAAAACCTTCTGGGTTCAACGTTTCCAACAAGAGCTATCTATTTCCAGAGAAATTCCTGTAACAGACCACCTACAGCAAAAACACATCCCATCCCTGTCCCACCCTGCTCCGAGTGCCTGTACCCTTCTCGAAGGCTCAGCCTGAACAAAGCTGGCTCTGCCTCAGTGCTGGCTTTTTTCCTTTTTTGAAATAGGCTATTACAGGTTAAAGGCCAGGTCCAGAGAGGCTGAGAACACCCACAAACCTATTTGGAATGTGGGTTTCCAAAATCTGGAACCAGAACAGTAGTTAGGTAAGAAAGGACATGAAAGATTATTTATTTGACTTCAAGCACTGTCATCACTACGAATTTCAGGGATTAGGGCTGGGAGTTTCCGATGTGCCGAGCAGAGGCAGGGGTGTAACCTCACTGAAAGACAGTGAGCTCTTGGCTCCTTTTATATCCACTTTTGGGGCAGTGAAATATGGCTGAAGTGGGGTCCCAGGAGACGCCAGATGGGATTTCAAGAGACCTTTCCAGCCAGTCATATCTGGTTCAGAGAAATGTGCACACTGGAATGACTGCACTGGGAGTTTGCCATGTAACCATTAGCTCTATAACCACCATTAATATACCCTGGAGGCTTTGCCTTATTTTTATATGTCAGACAGTTTCAGGCTAGCACTGTATTTAGTGAGGAGAGCACAATATTAAAATGTGACTTTCATACTTTTTATGCTCCAAGTGCCTGGATCTACTCTTGGCACACTACAAAAATAATACTTTTATGATTCAGTTTTTCCATGAAATATTTATTATACAAGTATTGAGTGATGGAAGTGCCAGAATATTACGATTGCTGCACTTGAATTCCTGGAGATTGGAAGCTTTTGTTTGGTCTAGCAGCGTGAAGGAAAAGCGTCCTGCTAAACATCTGTCTCTCCCTGCAGAACCACATGGGAAATAAAGACTTTGGGGCAGCACTGCCTGAAGTGTTTGAGTCCTCAGCTTACCCACTGCGGTCTGGGAGTGCTGAGGAGCCTCAGCATTACAAATCACAGAGCAGAGGAAGGTGCAGACCCAGGTGGTGCCCCAGCCCAGCCCTCTGAGCCCAGAAGGAGCAGCTGTACCTGCATCACACCGAGCTAAGCCAGCCCAAACCTGCTGCAGACACCCAGAGAGCTCTGCAGCCCCGCAGCTGCATTGGTGCAGTGTTTCCCTGCCCTTCTCTTGCAGGAGTTACCTTCACAGCCCCACAGCTGCATCGGTGCAGTGTTTCCCTGCCCTTCTCTTGCAGGAGTTACCTTCACAGCCCCACAGCTGCATCGGTGCAGTGTTTCCCTGCCCTTCTCTTGCAGGAGTTACCTTCACAGCCCCACTGCATCTCCTTCCCACAGTGTGGCCTTGTCCCATCTATCACAGATATGCACAACAGATTTCTCCTCTGCTCTCTGCAGCACCTCCCTGTGCCTGAAGACTGTTATCAGTATCTCCACTCCACTTCCTCTTTTTAAAAACTAAATTGCCCCAATTCTTTCACGCCTCTCCTGCAGCCCGTGCTTTTAGACTTTCTCCATGTACTTCTCGCACCGATTATTTCCTATTCTGAAGGGAAACTCCTGCAATATCCATTTGGAAATACAGAGTCATACAAATCATACTGAGGTGAAATGAGCATTAAATGAAATACATAAGGATGAAATGTGTACTGACAGCTGTGGCCTGCATTTAGCAACTGACTGGTCAGGCAGGTTCACTTCTGGGTGCCAGTCTTGAGACACATGAAAATATCTGATCACCTGAAGTGTTCTCAACACAAACCTTCTGAATTTATGCTGCTATTTCCCTCCTGGAAGTGCTGTTAACTTCTTTTCTAAATAATACCAGATCTGTAAAAGATATTTCCTGAACAAAAGAAAAGTAGTTACAAGTATAGATACAATTTATAGAAGAACTGCTCAGGAGAGGCTTTGCTTAGTTCACTGCACCCTGATTTAGATCTCTCTTCATTCAAAACCTTATCTGGAACAGGTCTTTTTCTAAATATTAAGAGTTTTCAATAGAAATTTTCCTTCTTAGTAGTTTTTTTTCTGAGTTGGAGCTGCAGGGACCAAGGGTAACTCCTCATGATGCTTCCACAGCTGGAACTCATCTGCTGCAAGAAGCTGTTGTTGAAGTGATCTGGAGAAACACTTCTCAAATCCATTTTAACAGCTTTCAAAGATTGTTCAAAGATGCCCAACAGCCCCGTTTTCCTTGCCAGGCCCTTCTTCCTCACTACTGCGTTTAGTTACAGCAGGAGCATTGAATTAAATTCAAACTTAATTTGCTGTTAAGCATCCCGGTTAAGCAATCTGAAACTGTGAAGGTTTTTCTGGTGTTCATAAACTTATTTTAGAAAAACCAAGACAAGGAATGATAGAAGGAGATGCTGATGTTTCTGTAGCAGGCTGAGGACTGGCTTTGAGAGCTACAGGAAAACTACAGGAAGGAAGAGGAAAAGGAGCAAGGCACGGGAGGAGCTGCAGGGTGGGTGAAAGGCAACGTTATTACCTTCTTTTTAAGGCCACAGAAATGCCATGCTGTCAACCTCTGGCATCCCCCAGCAAACCATGGCAACAGCTGCCTGGCTCTGTAGTAATAAACTGAACCAATTTAATAGCTTTTATTGTTCTGCTGTGATGTTTGAGCGCAACCACTTCTTTCCTCCCAGGACTCCTGAGCCCGCAAGGGCAGCAATGAGAGAAGATCTCATTTACCTAAAAGCGCTTATAAATTTTTAATTTGCTTTAACAAGTAAATTAACAAGTCCCTCATTCAGGCAAGTTTTATGGCCTCTTGCCACTTGGGGAGGGCCATAAAAGTTTTATAGATAATCCAGAGCTACCGAGATTGCTCATAATAAATTGTCTGTTTCCTGTTATTTTATCAAACCATTGGGCTTCTAATGACTTAAAGTCACAGCTTCTTTATATCTACACTTTTTATGAGCCCGTATTTATAAACTGTAAAGAATATCTTAAATTATACTGGGCCCCTGCTAATCATTACAAAGCCAGTTTTTTATTGGAGACAACCTTTTTGCTCACGCCCACCTAATAAATTTTAAGAGATTTAAGGGGAAAAAAAATCTTTTTGGAAACAGCACGCTGATTGGACATTCTATTTTAAGATGTTGCTTTAGCCAAACTTTCATTAATGAATACTTTGAAGTATATGGAACTTCCTTCACTCAGAATGATTTCTAAGTTGTTGGAAAAGTTCTCAGGATACCAGGCACCTTAGGCAAGCCTGGCTCTGGGATTCAGGCTTGGGAGGAGGCAACACTGTGGAAAAACACCATCTTTTCCCACAGAGAAAATGCTGCCTCCAGTGGGAGCTCAGTGCCTGCCCTCTGGAGCACCACTGGTGACACTGGGACAGAGCCCCAGCCTCGAGCTGTCCCCACCATGAGGTGCTGGGAGCAGTCACACGAAATTGGTGCTGGCAAGGACACGGCAGCACGTTTAAATCCCAGCCCCCAGCCCCTAGCCCTGCCCAGGCCACCACCAACCCTGTCCCCAGGTGCCACATCCTCACATCTGTTAAACCTCCAGGACAGTGACCCCAGCACTGCCCAGGCCACCACCAACCCTGTCCCCAAGTGCCACATCCTCACACCTGTTAAACCTCCAGGACAGTGACCCCAGCACTGCCCTGGACAGCCAGGGCCAGAGCTGGACAATGCTTTGAGTGAAAACATTTCCCCCAATATCCAACCTAAACCTCCCCTGGTGCAACTTGAGGCCATTTCCTTTCGTTCTGTCACTTCCTTGGGGAGAAGAGCCCGACCCCATCCAGAAAGGGAGAGCAGGCACTGAATTTGAATTGCCATAAGAGTTTTGTGGGAGTTTGGTTTTTGTCTTGTTGACTACATAGAATGTAGTGAGACTAGACTCTAAAAGAGATTAACTCCCCCTCTTTCCCCTGAGTTCTGACACAGGAATTACGTGATGAAACTACAGGGAAAATCACTGGTCATGTTTCCTGATGTAACATATTTGGGGTGGAGGGGGAAGGAGAAGTGAAAGAATAAAGCTGCTGCAGATTCTGTCTCCTCCAGAGACTCAAATATTGTGACTGGATTAAAACCTGGACTTGCTCTGAAGTTTAGGCTGATACAAAGCTACAAGAAACGGGACTGTGTTAATAATATAGCATAGGTAAAAATAATCAGTATTTTCTGTAAATACAGAGTGCTATGAAAGCCTAAAACTACCTCAACTGAACAGGGGACATTGAATTTTACTTTAAAATTCCCCATTACCTCTCTGAAAAATACAAGTCTGTGGAACTGGAAACTCCATTTACCCTAAAAGAGAAAAACACTGCAAGATAATATCATCCTTTACTCAGCAGAGCTTTCCTGCTTAATGGGAAATTCCAGCAGGATAGGCAAGCTGTAAAAGCTCAGGATACTATTTTTGAGAGAGATGCCAGAGCTGGTGCTAAATCCTGGAATATGCCCATTATCTGAAGCACTGAAAGTGCTTGAAGTTTTATTTATTGATTTTTTTTTCAGTTTGAAAGTGCCATAGATTCATATCTCACAATGGCAGTCCAGATTAAGATCCATTGTGTAATTACAACTGTGCTCATGTACTTTCATTCTTCGGTGTTATGGTTACCACAGGCCAGTAAAAATAGGCTGCTGGAGAGGATGAACCTGTTGTTCAGGCATCATTGTACACTAAAGGAGAACTTGTTCAACTCTTCTGGCAATAACTGGAAGTACAATGCAAACAAAATAAGAAAAACAAGCCACGAACCCCTCACCAAATGAAAATTATCTCGTGTTTCAGGTTGCAAATTCAGGGTTCTCCTCCCTCAGGATCAGAAATCCTTGAGATGAAATGAAAACAACTGCAGAGCATCCGAGGGATCACATTTTTCCAGTTCTCTGGAGTCCTTCTGGGTGACTGAAAGCCTAACTTATTTAAGAAGCAGAACTTAACTCTGTATAAATTGCCTGCCACAGCAAATCCAAGGACCCACCCATCTGTACTCACTGAAGATGCATCTCCCTGCATCAAGCATTAACCACTGTTTCATCACTCAGTAAAAGAATCTTAAGGAAACAAGGAGAGTCATGCAAAGATGATAAAGGAACAACATCCAAAGGATCTTACATAAAAGAGATCTCCAGCCCCAAATCCCGTTATCTGCTCCCAAAGAGAAGAAACCCTAAGGCTTGTGGTATGAAGAGAAAAAAGAGGAAAAATAAGTCCTGTGAGCAGTGTAAAAGATTGAGGGTGACTCAAAGGAGACAAACCCATCGTTCACAGAGCCTCTGCCTGAATTCCACTTACCCAAGCTGCAGGGTTAGGAAGATGTCAGCAAGAGCATGTGGGTGTAACTAGGATGGAACCCTGTCAGACTGGCACGAGCTTACATGGAAAAGACTGACCCCACAAGTATATTTGAATCTGCAAGTAAAGGTAAGATGTGAAAATTCCATTTCTGCTGACAAAAGCTACATATATTGTCAGCACCAATATTTACTAAAAATGGACAAAAAGATCCTGGCTCAGAGGAAAGGGTTATTTTTTTTCCCCCTACAGCTCTATCAAAAGTGACAGTAGATGTTCTGCCCCATCTCTGGAATCTCCTCATGGATATAAGTGGATGCAGAAGCGAGAAAGAAGAAATGCAGCAGAAGCCATTTTTTCCAGAAATCTCTGGAAAAGCACTGACCACATATGATTCCCAGACTTTCTCTGACAACAGTTACAAGTCTTTCTGACTCTGAAGAGCATACAAACAGCCAGAAACTCATCTTGAGGGAATTGCTGTGCTTTCGAGATTCACCTACTCGAGCCCTGGCTGTGGCTTTTATTTCTCTATAAACACACACACATTACTTCTCCAACCAAATCCTTGCAAAAACACTTGCCCGCCTCTGCTGCAAGGCAGAAGATATTTCCATTAAAGTAAGCAAACTCATCTCTGGTGCACCTAAGGCCTGTGGAGTTCCTAAGTTTCAGTTCACATTTCAGGTTAATCTTTTCCTTTCCTAAAGAACAGAACATCCTTTTTCCTGATCTCCCCGAGGGCTCAGTATTTGCAACATCAAACAGAACACACAAACCATCGCGCCCCCTCCAAAAGCCCATTATACTGTCAACTGGCTTCCTAACTGCAACCAGGGGAGAAAGCTTATATACTGACTCCAGAGCTCTTTTACTGCTGGAAAGTGTCCATGATTTCTTCAAGCTACTGCTGCATTTCATTTCTCTAAAGAACTCATAATAAGATGGGCAAAGTTCCAAGAAAGAAAAAAGAAACCCGACCAACTCTCGGCGCAAACCACGCGCTCCCCCCGCCGCTGCTCCCGGCCGCTGCCAAAGGCCACAGCCACAGGACTCTCGTGCAATCCTGCCAGTGACCCTCCTTCATAAATCAGACAGTAAAATACAGACACACGAATCAGGCTGGAAAGAGAGCAGGACAAGTCTGCTAGTGAAGATAATGGTGCATCTCGCGGTGTGTTCCATATCCACCGAGCACGGAAAGAGTGAGAGCCTGGGAGGAAAGTCCTTATGGAGGCTACACACAAGCTACAGGAGTTCAAGAGAAATCACTGTCTATTTATGAATTCTGCAAGGACAGACCAGGTTGTTATTCTGGGAGGAAGGCCCAAGCAATGGCTGTGACTGGGCTGGGATTTGGGCCTCAGCCTCCATGGCTCAATAAATGAACATTTGCAAGGCACAACGTGAACCTCGGTGGGAAGCTGTTGCTGGAGAGTAACACACTATTACTCTAATTAGGAAATTTTAAAAAAGGCAATAAGAGAACATAAATCAAAACCAAGGGTGTCTGTGCAGCCCTACCGCATTGGGAGAAAAATGTTTTGATGTTGTCAGATTTTATCAGCTATTTACATGTTTTCTTTCACTCTGTTTGAAGAGTTCATATCTGCTTTGGCAGATTATTCACTGGCCCCAAGCCTGGGTTAACAGGAGAGGGGTCTCCTTTTCTGCTGGAGGAGCTCCTGTTCAGGGACACAATCCCAGAGAGGCACTGACTTCCTTCCCCATGGCCCACCCCAAGTGCCCCTCCCCTGCCATGGAGCGTGGTGGCTTCTGTCCGAGGCCTTGACCTGAGCAAACCTGCACAGCCCGTCCAGTGACGCCCACAGAGCTCCCTGCAGCTGGGTGGACAGAGGGGCACTAAATATAACTGCCAGCCAGCCAGCCAGCACCACCCACAGCTCTCATCCCTCATTTCTCAGTGAACTCATGGTAAACCACAGCTGACAGTGGCCACAGGTCTGGCAGGTGATATTTACAGCTGCACTGCTATAGAGTCAGGAGGTTATGTCAAGCTGCAGCATCCAAGTGATGGTAAATGGAGCCCTGGACTGTGAGGAAATGGCTGGAGATTGGTTACAGCCAGGAGTAATTGATCTGTCTGAAAAAACAGCCCAGGAATCACAGGATTAATGTTCAAATTCCAGCTGTGTTGCATTGTTCCCTTTCCTCCAGCTCTCCAACAACAAAGACATGCCTGCTCCTCTGGAGACCAGGAAAGTTTTATTAAAAATCTTCATACAACTGTTGCAGTGGAGGCCCTGTTAAAAGCATCATCGGAGAAAAATGCAGGATTCATAAAGAAACCATCCTACAATTTCCTTTCGATCTGGCATTGATTTCAAAGGGGCTACCTGAGCCAAGTGGCTGTGGCCAGCTCCCCTCCCTGCCCGGGGCAGGGTGAGGCTGAGCCCGGCTGCCTGCGGGCGCGGGCACGAGCGGCGCGGGCGCGCGCGGAGGGGAAATAACA
This sequence comes from Aleadryas rufinucha, assembly GCA_013397815.1. Classification (NCBI taxonomy): domain Eukaryota; kingdom Metazoa; phylum Chordata; class Aves; order Passeriformes; genus Aleadryas; species Aleadryas rufinucha. The sequence goes on from VZTH01010362.1 coordinate 611,942, forward strand.
AAATGGGAACACTTCCAAACCTGCAGCTGTGCTGGCCCATTAAAAAGCTGAAACTCGTTCTACTGTTCGACCTCATACTTATCACCACATAACTATTCATCAAAGAAATTTCGGTGCAATTAATTAAATTATTCCCCTGCCTGTGCCACAGAGCCGTTATTCCAATATCAGCTTTCACTCGCACTCTCCTAAGCTCGTGTCTCGATGCCAAGTGACATCTCCAGGGCTGTCCAGCCTCAATAAAGCTCTGCTCCTCACCACTCACAGAGCCGATCATTTCTCTCTTTTATTGCCATTTATTTTCCACTAGGATTTTGCTGCCAGTATATTGGCAGGACTTCCAGTATATGGATGTAATGAAATCTACCACAGACACTTAACATCGGGTCAGGCTTCAGCTCAGCTCATGTGAAGCTGTAATATGATAAACAAATGCTTCCAGGAGGAGGATTTTATCCGCTCCAAAACAGAACGAGGACTCCTTTGGTACCCAGACATGAACTAGGAGGGAGTCATTTCAAAATCCATATGATAATTAGCTTTATAGCCAAAACAAAATGTGCTTAACATGAGAAACCTGAGTTACAGCACAGATCAACTTCTTTATAAAAAACCCTCAGTATCACAGTTTGCATATTCCACCCTTTTTGTTTCTTTGCAGTTTGTTTTGGTTTGTTTTTAACAGCACTGTTAATTTGACTCCACTGGCTCAGCACAGCAAAGTGTGGGGTTTTGGTGGCTACTTTAGGGGCCCTGAGTTGACCTACAACAATATCTAAATGTAGATGCCCTGATGTCAAGTCTTCCTCAGCTCTTCTGGAAATTATGCAGGACCTGATGGCTCTGAACGTGGTCTGCCTATGTCTTCTGCCACAGTAACTCATGTGATGGCACCAGAGCATCGTATCTGCATCTCTCTCAGTCCAGGTCAGGACTGCTGCCAATGGGATTAGGCTCTAAAAATGTGAATTACACAAGATATCCATAGTCATGTCCCAGGCACCTCTAAGGGGACTTGCGGCTGGAGTTGAGAGATGAAAGAAACACAGAAGGAAAATAAAGTGTTACTTTTAGAAGGAGAAGGAAAAAAATCAAACCTCAGAACAGTTTGTATCTGGCCACAGTAAGTCTTGCACTACCTGGAAGGCTGTAAATCAATAACGAAGACATTCTATCAGAGAGGTTTTATTTCCAACGCGAGTTAATGGACATAAATCTCCTCCAGGCAATGGATGTAAAACATCAGACTGTGTGATCAAAGGGGTGGGGGTTTTAGCCTGCATTGGTTTTGTGACTAAAATAATCTTCTCCCAGGAGAAAGGGAATTTTGCTGTTCTTCCAGGGAGTCAGAGAAGTTTGGTTCTGCACCAGCAACTGCCCTTTCCAGCTAAGGCATCAGGGTAGAGGAATTCACAGCATCAGTGTAAAAGCAGCAGAACACAAATGCTGCAAGGTAATTAGGGGGAACCCAGAACTCTCCTGGTAAAGAAGGCAGAACTTTGTCTCAATTGTGCCTATCTTCAAATCTGTTTGCAAAGGTTTTTTTATATACACACTGAAATGTAGATGCTTTCCCTGCTTGCCTTGGATGAAGGCAAATAAAACCTGGCTCAAACCAGGTTTGAACTAAACCTTGTGCACCCTCCACCTCATCCTGCTGCTATCCAACAGGCCAGGTTATCTCCAAACACACTGACTTTTATTTTGCAGACTACACCAGGTATTTTGCCATTTGGTAAATGAGATCTGGGTCTGCCTCCCCAAGCACACATCAATACTTTCCAAATGAACGCAATCTAGTCCTTGGATCTGTCATTTTCCTTGGATCCTTCATTACAACATGTCCATTCTTTCTTAAAAATAAGGAAATGCTTCTGCTCTGGCATTATGGCACATTACTCCACAGCTGTGGATAGCAGTAAAACAAACAGGCTGCCCTACCAGGGAACATGAAAAATCCAACATGAGCAGCAGAGGCCAAGACAGGGGCACCTGTCCTCCCATTCTGTATCAATAATTTAGCTGTAAATATACATAAACTATTGCCTTCAAAAAAGAAAGAACAGGATTCAAATTTCCAATGTCACAGATATTACAGGAAGTTTGCATGGCACTTTACAGAAATCACAGAAGATACATTTTATTGCAGTTGCTTTAAATTTTTTGAAACATTTAATCCCTTTCCAAAAGCTATTACAACATCTTGAATCCTTCACTTTCATGTTCATTATCTACCCTAATTTGAATATGGCAAATAGACCATATTGATTTAGCCCAGAACAGTCCAGTGTAGGACTAACCCGTGCCCTTCAATACCAAGCAACAGGCTTTCAAGTACTTTAATAAAAGAAGTAACCACATAACAAATATAACTCTAGATAATTCTTACCTTCTGTTTTACAAGCACATCTGAGTGCATGTCATTTTGTATTTTTTAATTTTATTTTACTTTTTAATAGGAGAAGCATAAAATTAATACCTCGTGGCAGCAAATCCAATTACCTGCTCCCACTGAATGATCTCCTTCACCCCGGCGCACGTTCCAGCTGGACAGAGCACCACCCCAAAATCCTTTGGGCAGGAATCGGGCCAGATCTGGCAGGCTGGGGGAGTGATGCCTTCGGGAAGGCACCGTGGGTGGCAGCACAGGACAGTTCATGTTTTCACATCCTTGATTTCAGTCATTTCTTCCCTGCACCAAGACCACCGTGCCGACCTGAAGCGCTCCAAACACACCAACTTCCAAGGGCATCTGCAAAGCATTTTGTCTGACACAGTGGTGATGGTGCCATGTGCCAGTGGGTTTTGATCCTTCCCCAGTGCCAGGCAGTCGTGGGGCAGGACTGCCCAAGGTCATTGTTGCAGACCTCCAGGTAAACCCAGGGCTCTCCCAGTGAGCCAGGCTGCAAAACAGGCTCTGATCACTTTGGGTGGTGAGAAAGGCAACCAAAGGCTCTGCCAGGCACATCAACTCTTCAATAGCCAAAAGGAACTGCAGCACTGGATTATCCCAGGGATATGAACTATCTCCAGACCTCTGACATAACAGGTTTGCACCTTATCACAAACTCTGGTCTCACAGCCTATGCAGGATATCAGAGAGCAGATGTCTGTCCATGGGCTGTGCTCAGTGTGAAAAGCCCATAATATGTTCGGTTGACTTTCCTATAAGTTGCTCATGTCAACAAAATTAATGTGACATTTACAACTATTTTGAGGATAAAATGAAGTTGCTTAAATTATTCTGCAGAAGCAGCGTGAGACAGAATTATTCAGTTGACAAAATCTAATTAAGTGTAAATTATTTCAGGTTATATGAATTATAAAACCTTTCACAGAGAACTCAAACTCAAGGCTCAATGTGATACAGTGAATTAACATGCCGGGCATCTGTTTGTCAGAGCTGGGTTTCAGTTGGGGACAAAGTCACACAGGTAATTAATTTCATCTTTCCACCAGCCACCATGTTCAGGCAGGCACAGGCAGCCATGCCCCACACAACAGACATTCTCCTACAGCTGGAAGGCTTTTCCTCACAGAAGATTGGAAGAATTTGAGAGCTGGTCAGTAGGCGCAAAAAGCAGCTCTTAGTCTTAACCCTGAGGCAGAGCTGAAGTTCCTGGTGCCTGGGGATAGCAAGAAGGGAATATACTGGCAGCAAGCTCTCCTTGGAGCCTGGTGTCCAGCTCCAACCTTCCTGCAGACCATTCCTGTGTAGTGACACTGAGAAACATTTCAGCACGTGGTTAAGTTCAATAACCACACTCACTTCTGTAAGGGTACTTTGATGCTCTGCAGGATCAGCATGTTCAGAAACCTGCCTAATTACCACGGTGTTTATTTCTCCTGCTAAGTTTAATTTTTGCTGTTTAGATGCAGAAATGCCATCATTAACTTCTACAAAGCCAAGCAGGGCATCTTTGAACCCAAACTGTCGGTGGTTTTAATGGCTGAAAAGCAGGATGCTGAGAAGCTCCAAGGGTGACAGGGTGTCCTGTGCTGTGGCTATGGAGGAGAAGGAGTGGTGAGCAGCTGTGTAATTGGATATTGTGGGTGGGAGAAGACAAGTGCTTTATGAGCTGAGCATCAGCTTTGCTCACTTGCTGTCAGCCTGGTGCAGAGGGAGGGTCTGGGCACTGTGGGAAAGCAGCAGATCCAGTTCCCACAGGGGGTTCAGAAATACACACTGGGAGTTGACATGATCCTGATTTTCCATTTAAGTGCACCACGACTCAACACGGATTGCTACATCTCATCTGAGACTCCAACAACCTTCTCACAGCTTTCCAACTCCATGAACAACCCACTGCAAGGAGACAAGTTATTTACTATCGTTCACACTCCCTCTGTAAGGATCAGAGAAAATGACTGGAAGCAAAGCAGAACATTTGGTCACAAAGCCTTGAGAGGAGGCTCGCAAAAACCCCACGGCCCTGATTTTCTCTTTCTCTTTAAAAAGTTCAGCTGTTCTGCTAAGCTCCAGCTGGGGCCTTTCTCAATGGATAGACATTGCAGCTTAGTTAAAAACGATAGGCAATGCTATCAGCTGCTCTCTTGTTCCATTTCTACACAGCAAGCATTTCTTACACACTATTGACCCCAATCCCTTGAAAAGACTGGTGAGAATTACATATTTTAGATGCCACCTTTTCTGCTACCTCACACAACAGACAGTAGTGAGTGAATTGGGAAAAAAACACAGTTAAAAACAAGCAAAAAGAAAGACACAGAAAGAACACGTGTACCTCAGATGTTTAACAATTATTTGCTCAAACTGACCCTTCATTTGCTTAAGAGATTTAATAAATAAAGCTTGATTCCTTGCTGCCTCACACTACCTGGAGCCAGAGGAGCACATGCTGCCATTCCAGGCAGCCAGGCAGACATGAGCTGGATCTGAGGTGTGGGATGGACCTCTCCTCAGGAAATCCAGCTGGCTTTCCTGCACTCCCTGAGGTCCCCACATTGCCAATTTTCTACCTGAAGGCTTAACTACAAAGAGGTTGGAAATACCAAGAATGGCCTCAGATGCATCTGAACACTTAGGCAGTGTCAGTACCCTTCTGTGTGCAGATAAACTGCACATTCAAGAGCAGATTACAAGAGAGAGAATCTTGCATTTAGAAGGGGCAAAGTCATCCAGTCCAACTGCCAAGGGCATCTCCTCTTCCTTCCCCCAGTATATATATATATATATGAGTGTGTGTGTGTATATATATATATATATATAAAATATAGAGAATAGTCAGTCCTAATCCTACACCAAGATGCCAGGGAACATAAAGCCAAAGCAAGATAAATCTGCCACTCTTTGTTTCTATCTTTGTAACAAGAGCTGGTGGCAGTGACAGAGATCTGAGGATAAACACAAATCTGCTACGGTTCACTAACCTTCACTCCACGGTGATTGATAACTGTATTTTTAAGTGCTGCAGGTATCAGGCTCAGCTCTGGCTCTGTATCTCTCTATCCTGTTTGTAAGAACACGTTGCAATATACTCTAGGACTGAGGGACCAGACAGCTTCTCCAAGACCTCCCATGTTGATGCCAGGACTGGAGATGGAGATGGAAGGGGCCAATATCACCCCAATTTCCCTGCCTCAGCAAAAGCAGTGCAGCTGATGAGGACAGCAGGGTGAAAAGTAAAGGAAATGAAACCCAAAACAAAGCACAGAGCAGGAAAGGGCGTTTATAACTACAAAGTGATTCCCTCCCATCTGTCAACGCTCACTCCCAGTTCTGTAGGAGTAATAGGCACTGTCGAGCCTTCCCCGGGGTGGCAGCCAAGGCCACTCACCCCACTATTAGAGGCCTGACAAGCTTTGTCAATGCAATCTCCCGAACGCCGTGAGTGACAAGCGATCAATATTCCCCACTCTCATGGGTCATCACAGGTGACAGAGGTCTAAGTAATAAAACAGCCCTGGCTGCCTCCTCTAACTTAAATGCTTCCCCAGCCACAATATTTCTTTTTTGTCTAAGCGCCTCCAGCTAAATTCCTCACGGATCGAACCATCGGATGGGCTGCGGGTTCTGAGGCATTGCAATGTGCCAGGATTGATGCCGGCCCGGGAAGGCTCAGCAGGCTGGAGACACAGGTTCAAATAAATCACAAATGACGAGCTCAGTGCTGGAATCTGCCAGCACCAGGCCCTGTGGCAGCCCGGGGACACGAGGAGGGTGCGGGGACCGAGCGTGGCACGGAGCCGCCTGCCAGCCCGAATCAGCTCTCTGTGCACTCACCACAATGCCCCTCTTTCCCTAATTTGTGAGCTGTTCTAAACATTACTGGGAGGAACTACATCAGCTGGCATTACAGTGTTAGCAGAAGACAAAGGTGCTCTGCTGTAAATCTGAGGGAAGCGTTGATGGGCCTAAAGCTCATGGGGCTGCTGAACCAGTCAGAAACACTGACCAGGCGGTCAGTGAAAAAACCCTCCTCCCTTCTGAACATTGGAAATGAGGGTGCAGGTCTTAAGGGAATCCTCTGCTCCATTCCAGTCACCCAGCCTTACCCCTGCCACGCCACGAGGCACCCAGTGGGGCAAGCAGGGATGGCCTGGATTTGTTCTGTGCAGCTGTGCCACAGCCAACAACGACAGAGAATCTCCTGCTTTTCTAAACCCACAGACCACCTCACCCTTAAATAACTCATTTTACAGCTGTGTGCCAAGGAAGAGCTCAGCCTTCAAAAAAATGCAGTGATTTACAGCTCAGAGCCCAAATTTAAGGCAGATGAGGAAACCTCCCATGTTTTAGGCCATATGAAAATCCTGCCCCAATTCCTGCTGTCAATAACCATTATGGACACAAGCCATCGATGTCCATCTGGGATCTGAATGTTGTCCAGTTTTTTCAGATGTTTAGAACCAGCTTTTATTGGGAATAATCTCTTTAACCAAACAGCTTTGCAAACACCACGTTTCACTACATTCCTGGGAGACAGGCAAGTGATACACACCAATTTATAGGGAATAAATGGAGAGAGACACAAAACAGAGCCAGTCCCACAACTGGACACAAAACCCCATGGGAACGTAATTTCACACTCTAAACTCTGGACAACAAATATGTCCTAGAAGAGAGTCTCTTCTAGGGGATGACTGTCAGTTGTGAAATTGTGTTTAAACAGGTGGCAGGATGATGCTGTGTTGTTTGGAAATAATTGGGGCACTGTTTACACACCACTCTCAGTGATCTAAGCCAGAATAAAAATAGATTATAATGCTCGAAATCTGTATTTTTACACAAGTTCATCCTCTTTCACTACAAAAAGCAAATCAAACAGCTAATTCTGCTTAAAACATGCATTTATTCTGTCAGTTATTTATAATAATTAAAGTTCTTTTCTAATTCAAAAGAAGAAACCCAGTTCACCTATGCTGGTGTGGTTACCCCAGGTAAATGTTTGAGAGCTGAAATAATGTATCAGCAGGATTTTTTATCTGTGCATGGGACATTTGACCTGGAATGGCTTGAAACAGAAAAAAATAATCCAGTACATGAGATTATGTCAGAAACCTTTAAAGGCTATCAATGAAATCATCTTCTGTCCAAGGGAAACTGGGGTCTTTTTATGGTAAAGGAGAATAAATGGAGATGGGAACTCTGTAGCAACATCTTTTGGAATACACAAAACCAGATGAGGAAGCACATTTCCTAGAGAAAAACTGCCCTAACTCTTGGGATAAAATTAGATGTCTAATAAAGAAAAGGTCAATGTTCTAATGTAGGATTTTGTTCTCTAACACACTTGACTACTGGCCAACTCAACCAGCTGGACAAGCACTGGAGAAGAGCATGTGGGAAGGATCTATTTCAGACCAAAGTAATCCTTTTAGTCACTAAATTCAGCTGATTTTCTAAATGCTTAGACGAAGGCTTGGCTGTTCCCACATCACTGCTGAGGAAAGGCTGCAGGACAGGAGCTGCAGTAAGATGTGAACCATAGCAGACAAACACAGCCAGCCTGGGGACAGCCCTGGCGTTCCCAGGACACTGTGGTGGCTGTGGTGGCCGAGAAGGGGAGGGCAGATGCAGAACAGAACAAACCCAGCGTGTCTGGAGAGTGCCAGTGCCCAGCCGAGCCCTGCCGGGGCCGGGGTCAGCTGTGAGCGGATTCTGCCAGCAGCTTAGGGAAGGGAAGCCACGTTCCAGTGCACACCTGCCCTCCTGCTCCTGCTGCTTCCAAAATGCCCATTTTACACTGCACTGTACGAGCTCAGCTAACTCCACACTGCACATTCTCTCCATTTCTCAGGAACACATTCCTCCTCACACCGGAGTTTAGATGCAGATACAATACACAAAAATCGGGTAAGAGAGAAATAAAAACTGTGAAGCTTTATTTCTTCTCTCCAGAAGTTTACTGCTGTTCTCTCCCAGTCAGCCATCCAGCTTCTTTTTTTTTTCCCCCTCTGGCCTCAGAGGTTTTTGACTTTCTCTAGATACGACTCCAGAGTCATTTAAAAATAGAGAATGAAAGCAGTATGGCTACAACGATCTGATAGCATCACATACAGCTCTTAACCTAATTTATTACTGATGATGTAGTCATTAATGTACTCTGAACATGCACTATACACTCCTCTTTAATGAAAAAGTAGCTGGGGAAGCTCATCCAACTTGCTTCAGAAAGTTGAGTCCCTAGAGGCTTACATGTCATCTACCCTTAGATTTATCCAAGGCTGAAGGAGATATTTTAAAACATATCTTCTTGTTATTCTTTTAAAAGATAGTTCCCTTGATGCTGAGCCTTGAAAGTTTAGCAGATCTTATTACCAGGAGTGAACTAAACTAAAGCAATTGGTGTAATGGTTGTTACACTGTGGGTACAACTTGCTTGCCATGTTCTCTTCTCATCCACTTTCATCTCAAAGTGTTTATACGAGCAGGAAAAGTTCTTGCGATTTTTCTTCTCATCAGCAAGGAGAGAAAAAAGTCTGGCAAAACTAGACTGGGGAAAGCACAGGAAAAGGAACTATGGAAATAAAAGTCATTGGGACAAATTCATACAGTGCTCTGGGAAGATAAGAGGGACTGCAGAGACAGAAAGGCAGCACAGCCCCTATCCAGACTCCCAGCAAGGATGGTCTGTAATTGGCTAACACTGACTAACAATGGAAAGGAGCTTTTTAAAAGCCAGCACACTTCTCTCCTCATGACCCCACTGATCTGCTGAAGCCTCTGGCTCCAGAAGCTCCCAGCACACTCCAGGTCTGCAGCACTGGGATGATCCCATCCTTTAGAAATCCTACAGCAAGCTCGGGGCTCAGGAAATCACGAGCTCCAGGCCACAACAGTGCAACAGCAACAACTGCTGGGGAAGCATGAGGCTTCCTGGGGTATGAGGTAGAAAAAAATTTAAAAACTCAACAAACCCAAAAATGCAAGAGAAATATAAACCCTCTGTCCCAGAACTGATGGTAAATCACGTCTCATGCAGTGAGAAGGCAAATCATGTTTTAGGAGGAAGACCAACCACAGGGAAAAACAAATGAACAACAGGGGAAACTAACAGGTATGTGAGCCTGGAAAGTGCTCAGTGGGAAGTGCTGTTTTCATGGATCAGGCCTATAAATCATCCCTCTCCTGTCCTACAGGCATGTTAACACCTGTAGAGGAACCACAGCTTTTCCTGAGAAGGAAAGAGCAATAGGGATTATCTGGATATGATGTTCCCTTCTGCATGCCAATTATGGTGCTAAAAGGCCAGCAGAAATATTTAAGATTAAGGAAGTCAACACCTCTTCATTCCTGTCGGGTGAGCAGCTCTTCACACTTTTCATGCTTTATCAAAGGTGGATCGTGTCTGCCCAGGAAGGTTAAGTGCAGTGTTAAGGTTTCCAGGTTAACTGCAGTGTAACTTTGTCAGCATTTCCATTCCTGTCTCTTTCAAAAGGATTTAAATACTCAAATCTAAACATGCAACTCAAAGCCAGTTTTAACCTGCAGGATCCTAGGCTGGGGGCAACTTTTTTCCTTCTGTGGACACAGAGCAAATTCTTACTATTAATTGATTCTAGCAGTTCTTTTCTTTCTTCCAAGGTGTTAGGAGCAAAAAAGACAAAGATCAAGTTATTTTGAATGTAGGAGCTCGAGCATGATCCAGTCCAGCCAGACTCCACCCCTGTCTGGAGGCTTTGTCCTTTGTGAAACCCTTTGCTGTGACTGCTGCCGTGGGAGCTCCAGGCTGGAGGAGGCATCACTCCTGCTGCAATCCTCTCTGCTGACACCAGGAGGACCATTAAATGTGCTGTGTTAGTCTAAATGCCTTTCAGGTCCGTGTTTACCTAAGATAGCATTATTTGAATGTGTCTATTTGTGATCCAATTCACCTGGAGCGCCGCCTGATCCTACAGGAATAAGACAAGGACGTCCCATATGGTGGCAAGGTAGAAAATCTCCTCCAATGCAAACCACCTCTGACCTCTGGGATAATAAATTCTTCTGCAAATGACTGGGCAAAGTCCTGGAGCCTGTGTGCAGGGAAGATAAACAGCCCTCTTTGTCCTCAGGGCCAGAAGTGGCCATTGTGTGGAGCTGGCCCAAAGGATTAGCGCTGCCATGATTATTTGTGTTATATGAGCTATTTCAGGAGCTAATTGACCCCGGCACAAAAGCCGGGTGAGAAAGGCTTTTGTAGCTAATAGAATGAGCAATACAGAAAAGGGTAAGGTGCTTTGAGCAATTGGGCCACAGTATACAGACACTGACTCAGTTTTAGCTGACAGCATCAAGCAGGGCAATCTAATCTCCCCAGTTAGCACTAAATCAGCCTGGTATAAATGAGCCCATGACACAACACGGAGAAATGGGACTTGCTAAAAGGATAACTGAGGATAACTGCCTTGTGAAGCATAAATATTGAAGATGTTCAGAACTCTTCCTTGCTCGAGCTAAGCATGCCTGGCAAGAGCTGTGCAGACAGAGCTGCTGGATACTCAAATCTCTGCTTTTTGAGGGCATGGTGGTAAATGTCAGTATCTACATAAGGTATTCTGAAAGTATAGATATTTGTTCCCTCCTTCCTTCCCTCTCTTGAGTGCTTAATGGCAGGGGAAGGTATTGACACTGAGAAACTGATGGGACACTTGAACATTAAATCATAAAGCAACAACAACAAAAAACAAAGCCATTTTCTCCAGGATGACAGACATGAGAAGGAGAATGGGCTATGGCTGTAGTGTACAATCGACCCAAAGTAAACTACTTGCCTCTAAATTCACTTGTGAAGAATCATGGAATCATTGGAAAAGACCTCTAAGATACTTGTGAAGAATTATGTATTTAAGGGGGGAAAGTGAAGCTGAATTTAGAACTGAACTTTTTTTTTTTGGCATTTAGTTACAACTCAGCAAAGCCGGTTTTATCTCAAATTCAGAGCTAAACATACATAAAGGATACAGTGAAAAAATTAAATCACCCTGACCTTTCTGAAGCCACTAGAAAAGCTGCTGCAACATAATGAATTACAAATTCTGCACTACATACAGTGCACAAGAGAACACAGCCTTGGAAATATGCAACAGAAGAGAAATAATCATATTCATCATTTACTTATTGAACCTACATGGACCCCTCACTGCACTATCCGAGGCCACCACAGGCATAAAGGAATTAAACAGCACAAAATCCCAGCCAGAAAAAGCAGAATTTATAGGTGCTTCACAAATGGGGTAATGAGGCAGAGAAAAGAGAAGGTCTCTGTGGACAGACTGAGCCTAAACCAGAGACAAAGTCAAGTCCGTGTCCCCTGAGCCAACACACTTTAGTGCAGGATTATTATTCCCTTCATGTGTTTCAGCAGTGCCCATGCAAAGGAGGAGCTCCCTGCCCAGACATGTCCCAGCCTCTCCATGAAGCAAAAGGCTTTCCAGACCTTTCTGCAATCTTACAGGAACATCCTGAGGATCAGCAGGAGGACAAGAGGGGCAGCCCCAGCAGCTCGCACGACACGGTGCATGTCACTGTGATCCCCAGGGTACCCCACTGCACTCTGACAGACCTTCAGCCCAAGACACCATCCCAGGGGTGTTCCCTGGGGAGAAATGTTCCCTCTAAGGTCTGCATCTACAGCTCAGAGCCAGCAAATGGATGCTTGGACTGCACCCAACACCCAGCACCTCAGGGGCACAGGCACCTTCGAGCATGGCCGGGTGAGTGCACAGGGCTGGGAAGGGCTTGGAACACAATCTCACCCCATCCTACACCAGCCAGCTCGGCATGGAGCCACAGCAACCAGCACTGACACATCCCAGAGGCTGTGGGTTTATGAAGTTCTCTTGTAATTGATTTAATCACCTCATACAAAACCATGGTTCTGAGTGAAGATGATGTTGAAAAGCCCCCCATGTGGGTGGTGAGCACACCTGCCTCAGACCCACAGCTCCACTGACCTCAGTGCCCTGTTCAGGGACAAAGGCAGCCACAGATGGCAAGGGTTAAAGTCACTTATTGTTCCTGGGCCTCTTCAAACAATGCAAACCTACTTAGCGGAGGTAATGTTTTAAGCACGCTTATTTCCATGAAGCAAATCCAGTGTGTAATTCCAGGATTAGTCCAGAAACTAAGAAGCTTTCTGTTTTCAGCAAAGTTAGTTTCCATTTCAAAGTTTAGTTAGGCCTTAGAAGTTAATCAAAACACAGAACTTCACAGTTTCACATACACTGTTATAAGCAGAGAGATCACCAAATTAAAATACACACAATTGTAATGCTGAGAGAGGATTCTTTATGATTTCCTTTTATTCAAATGGATGCAGAAAAAAGAAGAGGAAAGGAGGAGTCAGTACTAATGTGCAGGTTCACCACTGACACTGCAATCCTTGTGGGAGAGGTTTTACAGGCCATGAGACTTGTAAAGATCTACAAAGATGAAAAAAGATCTATTTTTAATGCCTCTGTAGGCATTAATACCTCTGCAGACATTAGACAGTAATGACAAAATCTAAGGAGGCTCCTCCAGAGCACCAACGTGTAAGTACCTCATCTTCCAGGAGGGAGAAGGGAAAGAACCAAAGCTGGATTTATCTCAAACTAGGTATGAACCAAGAAATACCACAATTGGTTAAAATAAAAATGTCTCAAGTTCAATGTTAAAGTTAGCACATGCATAAAAATTAAGGGTCTGCTTTTTTTGTGTGTATCCTTCTATAATCAAAACCTCAACTTTTAAAAGAGTAACACAGCCACGAGCACGTCTTCTATTCCCTTAAACTTTGTACTGTACTATTAGAAAGAACTGGGATACTCTGCCTAGATTTTAAAGAAGTGTTGATGTGTTTTTCTACACACCCAAACCAACTGAATCACTACTTACAATCCTATTTTAAACAAAGAAATAATTAATGCTCAAGTCCAAACACCCTCATGGACCAGGGAGGCTGCTGGGAGCAAGGCAGGACCATCAGTATTTGGGACCATGGGCTCTGTGCTCAAGAAGTGGCAGTTTATAAAGGGTTATTCAAGCAGACATAAAGGATAGTACAGCAATACAAATATTACAGACAGGGTTTTCACAAGGATGGATGTAGTTGTTGTAGTTCTCTTTCTAAAGTGCTCACATACTTTTAAACATCTCATCCCAAACAGCGATAAAATAAACGTTGAATTGAGTGAAGAGATTAAAAATAATTAATGGAAAAAAATGAGCATCTATTCTTGAGTCACTTCCTGATGTCCTACAGGTCATTTCTTTGGTAAAATTCACATTTATTGACCTAAAACTCCCCAAAGAGTGGATCTGGGAGTGGAAGGAGCCAACTGCTACTGCTCCCTCTGCACTCACCAGGGAGCTCAGCCGTGCTCCACCACAGCAAATAATGCTCCTTTGCTTGAAAGGTTTCCCTGGAAGCTGCAAAGGACCTTGCTCATTTTAGGCTGCACACACTGTAGGAATTTCGGGAAAGGCCTTTTCCATCACTGTTGAGGCCTGCAGGCTGCACGCCACTCCACACTGCATTTTTCTCTGCACGAAGGTGCCTGGCTTCTGAGAAGCTCAAGACCTTAATGGCAGGTTACACGAGGTTACTTAACGATTTTCCATCCTCCTCCCAGCTGTCTCAATTCCACAGGATAAAGCTCCCTTGGCCCAAAGCAAGGCTTGTTCATGCTAACTTTAATTGTGCTCTGTCCAACGGCTCCGCTGCGTTACCAACTGCTCACTGTGTGCCTGGAAATCAAAGGTAGAAATGCACACTCCACGGAATGGCTTACATTAGTGCCATTAATTCCTACTTTCAGCATAATCCTTCATCTGGGACTTATTCCAAAACATAGGAGTTAATGACACTAATATAAACCATCCCAATGTAGCATGTGTTTCTTTAGCTTTTATTCCCATGACTAAATGTCTTTTTAATGCACTTTTATTTACCGTGATGGAAATAGTTTTTCCTGCTTTACTCCATCAGAAGTCTGGGCCTGTCACATTAACCCTTTTCTGGGCAAAGCTCTGTAGATGTATTTCCCATTATGAGTCCCAAATTAAAACCTTCTGCTGGCATTCCAGCAGTGCACTACAGCCCTTTCAAGAGCTGAGAGACCTAATGGAAACCCTGAAAGAGGGATGTTAACGGCCTCAGAGGGCTGTGGAACCTCGTGGTGACACGGTGCCCAGAGCTCAGCCAGCCTGGCACTGGGAAGCCTGGGACTGAAGTGCTTTGGGATCAAGGAGCAGAGCTGCAGAGAGGCTCTGTCCCCTGGTGCACAACAGCCCTCGGTCCCGTTCCCTGGTGACACTCTTACCCAGCTGACCAGAAGTAGGGAATGAAATGCCTCTGGATTTTCTCAGAGGTGTGAAATACAGGCAGAGGGGGGAAGTGGATTAGGGGGATGGAGGAAAATACTGCTACTCCCCAAAGAAGGTATGGAGAAATTCCTGATGAAAAAATGCTTTTTCACTGGAGGAAGAGGACGAGGAGGGAAAAAGCACATAAACAGAGTAATGAAAAGAAAGCAAAGTACATTATTTCATCTCCATTTTGCTTTCCCTCCACTCCACAGTCCCCCCAAGCAGAGCCCATCCTGTTCTGGGCCTTCTAAGCTGGAGTAACTTTCATGTTCACAAAATTTTCCTTTTCTTCTTTTCAAAATTCTAACTTTTAGAATTAGGGTTAACTTTTCTTTTCTAATCCTTTGGTATTCTCTTATGTCCTCCTTCACTGCTGCTGAGTACAGGGCAGGTGAGGAAGAGCAGGTAGGAGAGGAAGGACTGAAAAAAGGCTGAGAAGTAAAACAAAAGCAATTTGCCTCTAAACACTACATTAAGAAACAAAGTTTAAACACTCTGAAATGTTCAATTCTCCCTCCCAGTTCACCTAATGCTGCTCAGTCGTAATCTCCTTTTTAAAGCCTTTAAAAGGAAATATAGAGAGCCATCCTTAAACAATCCTCGGGGATTTTCTAGATTGTATCCATGAAGGAAATACCTTCCTGCAGTGACACTGCACTGCATTAACCCAGCAATTCAGCAGACAGCACTTCTCCACAGTCACACAGTATATAAATACAGGGCATATGAGCAGCATAAACATGGGACACTTGCCAAAACATAATTCTGTTTCGTAAATCTGAGACTGTATCTGAGATGTTCAAAGAGCCATAAATAATAAGGGGGACCAGCTGCCCCCAGAAGTCAACTGGCTCAGGCCTAATAGATGGATTTCAATAAATTCAGGCTAAATCCTCACCACAGAAGATGTCTATTGATACCTTCTGCTAAGACTTCAAAAAGCACAAAAGTGTTTTGAGGCTCTCACTTTTTATTATCGAAGAGATCCATTTCAAAAAATTTCTCTATTAAGTAAATTCCTCCATCTGATTAGTTTCTTACAGTAAAGATCATTTACCCTTGGGTTTAGATTTGAAGCATAAGAGGTTGAGCCTGAGATTTTTGTGGGGAACGGGGAGATTAAGGATAAGTAAGTTTTTAATTTAAATAGAAAATGTTTTGAATATTAAATGGTTGATCTGAAGGTTCAACGATGAGCGCCGTAGGCAAAGAGCTTGTTCTTTGGCACGGACACCCCTGAGGGGAGGGGGAACTCAGAGGGAGGGCAGGAATGCAAACCTCTAAACATCACAGATCTGTCACCACAACCACCAGAAAATCAGTTAGCATCAGTATGATTTTAATTTTGGCAGTGAGATAATAAAGCCACAGTGAGGGTGAACATAGTGAATTCTGACAGAAAATGAGAGGAAGAAAGAAAAAGATGTGAAAGTAAATCTAGTTCTTCTAGAAAAGCAATCTTGGCTACAGAAGTTAATGATAAAAACATGCATTTCTACTCAAGCGGTTTTCTCTTACCCATTAGAAGTTGAAATGGAACCTACTCAAAAGAAACAGACCTTGTTAAGAACATCACATCATGAACATTCACATGCATTTAGCTTCAGTAAAGTCCTCCTAATTCAGAGAGGGCTCTGGAGTTCCAAGATCTGTTCCTCATTCAAAGTAAGCCTGGCACAAGGGAGAGGTGGGGATTCCTCCTCCGCAGGGCCCGGCTTTGCTGGCAGCTCTTTGTGCCAGGCAGAAGCACAAGTGAAAAGAGACATAATGAAAACCAGGTTTGAATTATTCCAGCACAAGATATTATCCCTCCTTCCAGCCCTTGCCCCACTGTTTCCTTGGACCACTGCAGCTCCAACAACACAACTACTGGAGCTGTGTGGGGCACTCGGCTGAGCTGCCTCTGCCCGCAGAGGGCAAAGACAAAACCAGCTGACAACCAGAAAGAGCTGCCAGCACAGAAGACAGTCTGCAAATATCCGGGCTGTATTCTTAATGGGGTTTTTTGGATGCCATGAAAGGAGGATGAAGGAATTAAAACCACCATGGAGCACAGTTTATTTAACCTTGGGAAGTGCAGCAATGCTTGAGAAGCCGAAGCTCCAGGTGGGCAGGCAGAGACAGCTCCCTTTTTGTGAGTGCAAAATGACTTTCTGACTCCTTTTGACCACCAGTCAAATTGTTCTAGCTCTCCTGCTGTTGCAATTTGAGAGTTTGCAGTGCTTCCTTTCTAAGAACCACTTGGGAGCAATATAAATGGTGACCTTTGGAAGGAAGATGCAACCTGTAATAAAGGTCTCGTCAACCTCCAGTGGGGGGACAGGCTCATGAGCCTCTGTGGGACACTGGAAATGTCCCCCTTAAAAATTAACAAAGAACCTCATGATGTTGTGGAGTGAATTACACTTCCTGGACTCTTGGGACCACAGTTCTGGACTTCTCAGAAAGAAAAACTTTCATGAGAATAAATGCAAAGGCTCAATCCAAACTCACACAAGCACTTGTGGGTTTTCTTTTCAGGGGCCAAACACATTAGAATCAAGACTCTGTTTGCCTGTTAAGGACCAGGAGCCACCTGAAAGAGGAAAGGAGCAGACTGGGAGCTTGGAATACCACGTGCATGGGTAAGAAGTACCCACAGCTCAGTATTTTCTCTGGAGAGTGCAATCCAGGCAGCGCTGTACAGCTTTTACACTACCCAGTGTTACACCAGGTAAGTATGGATCCCTAAAGCAACCAGAAAATTGAGATTTATGAGCCTGCTACTACTTCAAAGAACACATCCAGCCCTTGATCAAGCACTACGGACTCAGGCTTGAAGAAGTAGAAATTTTAAACACATTCTTTTCCCAGATATAACTCCACCCAGGGAACTGTTACCTCCACAGCTGTGTGTCTTTAAACCCCTCTCATTATCTGTCCCCTCTCCTCACATCTTCTTCAAAGTGCCCGGTGACCTGGCAGTGGAGGGTGATGCACCTGTGTGACACAGTGTGGAAAGTGGCCCCTTCACTGGGTTGGTTTGGTTTCAGCTGTCTCTCTGTGGCAGCACTCCCAACACCACATTTCTTTCCTCAAGTGAGGAAGCCCAGCTCCTGCTCCCAAGGCCCATAGAATCGAAAGACAGATGGGCACCCAGCTAAAAAAACGAAGAAAAAGTTAGGAGAGAGAAGCAAGGGTGGTAGAACAGAAAGTAGTCATTGTCTTCTCCTTTTTGTCACTGACCCCCCCTTTAGAGACAAGATAAAAAGAAGCCAGTGAAAAGCCTTACAATTAATTTTCCTTGGTACAGAGATCACAAGAAACCAGGTGCGTTTTTTTTCCTAAAAAGACATACCATAACCTTCACAAAAAATAAAAGATGGGCTTGCTTTAGGCTTCTCGAGGATTTCCTGCAGGAAGCACCCTGGAAAATGACGGAGACGACAACACGTGCTTTTCAAAATATAACGTCTCCATGGATGCTGATATTTTACACACTGCACTCATATTCTAAAAATAGAAGACTGAAAAACTAAACTTAAAAAAAAGGAAATAGAACCAGAAATTCCTGCAGTGTTTTCTCCAGCAAGCAGTAAGTGCACAGTCTATCTTTCTTAAGTGCAATACACTCCACTATCAATTTGTGCACTGGACCATTTTTCCTGAAAGCAATATCCCCAAACATAATACAGTGTTTATTTAGCTCTACAATTGCATTACCAGTGTTTCAGAGTTTAAAACAAAATGAAGACAAATCAAAAGACCTTGGTAAAAGAGGGGAAAAAAGTGTATTACATCAGGTTCAGGAAAGCTACGAGAACGCAGGGAGCACAAGGGACCAGGATTTGTATCCAAAGAGGTTACACAGGGAAGGACCAAGCAAAAGGCTGACCAAGGTGTGCAGGCAACAGGCTGAGGCTTCTATTACTGTGAGAACACACAGACTTCTTGTTCTCCATATGGCAGTTCTGCTTTCCTAAGAACTCTACCTGTTGGCAGACGAGAGATCCTGCTGTTTGCATCTGAGGCAGGCGGGGAGTGGAGCCGCATCCTCTGGCTCAGGAGTGCAGGAAGGGATTGATGCGGAGCAGGGGAACACCATGGAACTCTTAAAGGTGTTGGCTTGATCAAAGCTTCCCTCACCAAAGAGAGATCTCCATTTTACACATGGGAAAAACTGAGACTCATAAAGCAAATTAGAATCAGGTTTAGGGTTTTGAGCTAAGCCTCCAGGACTTGTTTTATGGATAAATTCTGCAGCCATCCCGTGCCTTGGTTTGATTGTCTACAGGACTACAAATATCATAGCCTGAATTTTCACCACTGGTTAGCAAAATTTACACTTCCTTTGAAAAGGGAGGTGAAATGCAACGAACAATTATTTTAAACAAAATATGAACAGTAGGGCTGACTGCTTTCTTACACCACCAAAACCAAGTCCACTCAGGAATGCTCCAAGAGAAACTACCAATAATGCTAATAATAATCCAGAGATTCTGTGCACAAACTGTCTGGAGCCCCAAATTACCCAAAGGCATGCTGAAACTGTCAAGTTACAGCAAGTTTATTGTTTTTGCATTGCATGTCTTACAAGACATTTTTACTTGTTAAATATGCTAAATTCCACTTCTAATTTATGTATGACCAAACATCCCTTATAAAGTTTTAAGAATGTCTCCTTCTAATTATGGTCCTATCTTCAGCTCATTTACAAAGTTTGCTTATAGGTCTGTACAAGTTTAAATCCATTATTATTGCAAGGATTATGTTCACCTAGAGGGCAGGTTTGCTTCTCCACAAAGCAAACCTCCATGTAATTAAAGAACAGCTACTTCACTGCTGCCTAACGTGACTGCACCAGGCATCAGATACACAAGTGTTTGTACACACCAGGAATTGATAGAGCCAGTGAAAAAGAGCATTTGGCGTAGGAAACTGCAGCCCTACAATGCAATCAGACTTATTAACGATGTTACCCACAAGGATGCCAGCCATGGTGATACTCTCTGTCATCCGAGCACCCTGGTCCTCATCTGACACAAATCCCTCTGCAAATCCGAATGACAGCCCCATGACAACAGGGGAAGCTTCTTTCTAGGCTTTGAACCTGCATCTCTACTTATCAACATCAACAAGCACACTTGAAACAGAAGCCAATTGCTAATTGCCCCCACAGAATCATAGAATGTCCTGAGCTGGAAGGGACCCTCGAGGATCATCGAGTCCAACCCTTAGCCCTGTACAGGACATCACCAAGAGTCCCACCCTGTGCCTAGGAGTGGTGTCCAAACGCTCCTGGAGCTCTGGCAGCCTCGGGGCCGCGCCCATTCCCTGGGGAGCCTGGGCAGTGCCCAGCACCCTCTGGGGGAAGAACCTTTCCCTGATCTCCAACCTGAACCTCCCCTGGCACAGCTCCAGCCCTTCCCTGGGTCTGTCTCTGGTCATGAGAGTGAGGAGATCTGTACCTGCCCTGTGCTGCCCCTTGGGAGGATGTTGAAGACCACAGTGAGGTCTGACCTCAGTCTCCTCTTCTCCAGCTGAACAGACCAAGTGCCCTCAGCAGCTCCTCACACGGCTTCTCCTCAAGGCCCTTCCCAGTCCTCGTGGCCTCCTTTGGATGCTCTCTAATGGCTTAATGTCCTTTTTATATTGTGGTGCCCAAAGCTGCCCCCAGCTCTCGAGGTGAGGCCGCCCCAGCCCAGAGCAGAGCAGGACAATCCCCTCCCTGGCCCGACTGGCGCTGCTGGGCCTGGTGCCCCCAGGACAGGGATGTCCCTCCTGGCTCCAGGGCACTGCTGGCTCAGATCCCACTGGCCATCAACCAGGACCCCCAGGTCCCTTTCTGCTGCACCACTGTTGGCTGAATCTTTTCAAATAAATCATGACACCAGGAAACATCCTGCATCCCAGCTCAGAAAGTTGGCCAGCACTGTGGAAAACTACATAGAATCATCAGATGTTTTGGGTTGGAAGGGATCTTCAAGACCATCTACCTTCAACCCCCTGCTATAGGCAGGGACACCTTCCACTAGACCAGCTGTTCAAAACCCCATCCCAAGAGATGTCCTCCTGTTATCCCTCACCCTGATCTGCTGAGATTTTCAAAGATCATCAGATAAAGTCCATTTTAACTCTGAGTGGAGCCACCAGTACTGCTGCACATCCTTGCTGCACCAGACTGTACATCTCCCACATCCTCTCAGCAAAACGTCAGTTGAAAATGTATTGAGTGATGTAAATGACTGAGCACGCCTGGCACCGGGTCCCAGCCCTCTGGAGCAGCACCAGTGGCCACACACGGCCTCGGCCAGCTGGCACACGCTGCTCCAAGTGAGCCTTCCCCAAAACAGACGTGTGCTGGGAGCAGAACAAAGGCAGCCGCTGGAAACAGGCTCACAAATGAGCTCCACGGTGCGTGCACAGGCAGTGCCTGCCAGGCAAGCCACCCACCGGGCACGGGAACCGGGCAGGGAGCGCAGGAGCCAGGCAGGGAGAGCAGGAGCTGGGCAGGGAGAGCTGGAGCTGGGCAGGGAGCAATGGAGCTGGGCAAGGAGTGCAGGAGATGGGCAGGGAGCACCAGAAGCAGGCAAGGAGTGCCAGAACCAGGCAGGAAGAGCTGAAGCCTGGCAGGGAGCACCAGAACCAGGCAGCTGTGGGCAGCCAGCACAGCAGCAGGAGCGGCTGTCCGGCCACAGCCACAGTGCCAGCAATTCCTGTCCATGCTGACAGCATGCAAGAGAGCACCAGCAAGCCCTGCTTGGAACATATCTAATCCAAATGGCAGTGTGGAAGTCTGGAAGCCTATCTGGCAATTTTATATCCAGACATTAGGCATGATGAAAGTGTGGTGGAAGGACAACGTGAGAGGAAACATGCCAGATTTTGCAAGTGTGGACATGGCCTTAAATTTGTATTGGCCAGGAAAAGACAAACTGTCACCCTTCTAATAAGCCCTGCTCAAAGCACATCCTTTTGGAAAACGAGCTGGCCAGACATTTATCTCAGCCAGGGCAGAGATGACTTTATTTTTGATGGAAGTTGGCAGGAAGGAAGCCAAGGAGGCTGAGCTGCTACGTGTTTGCAATGAGAGAAGCAACTGTGAATGTCCATCTCACACCCTCTCGCACAGTCCTTCAGAGGGGGAATGCTGCATCATTCATCTGCACATCAGGACACAGACACGCTTTCCCACACTACACCTCAAGGCCTGTAGATCATTTTCAGCTGAAAATTGTTTCCCAGAGCCTGGAAGATCTCAGAACTTTGGAGCAATTAAAATTCACTCCATTTCCTTCACCTGTTCTGTTGTGTTGTCCAAAAAAGTCTGTGCAGTTTATTCAGTGTGGCTTACTTGCCTTAAACACAGAAAGGAGCTGTACAAACAAATCCTTCTAAGGAAATCTATGGGCTTTAGAAGACTGGACCACACTAACCTCTGGAAGAGAACAGTGATATCTGTAAACTCTTACACTTAGAAAGTAATTAAGACTGAGTAAATGAAAAATGCTCCAAGAGCTCAGTACTTCCAGCAGCCAGGCCTTCTTTTTGGCATTAGTTCTCCCTTTTTTCAGTGCACTGGGAGGAACTGAGGAACTGGAGGGGCTGCAGAGGAGGTGGGGGATGCTGTCAGCACGTCGGTGCAGATCAGGAACCCCTCCATGGGAGAAGTCCATGCTGGAGGTGCTGCCGTGCCCCGCACGGGCGGCCGGGCTGCCTGACCCACCTCCCTCCCCACCACGTGCCCATCAATCTGCTCCCCCTCCGCCGCGGTTCTGGGGATTGACTGATTATATTTATCACACTTGTAGTTCACAGGGCAATGGTTTAAATTTCATTCAATACACTCCATCTGGGAGCGCTTTTAAAACACACCCACAAGCACATTTCTCCCTCTCACCCCGCACCCCCGCAGCGATCAGCCATCTGTACTCTGGAAACAAATCCTAAAAAATTATTCTAAATTAAAAACTCATTTTAAAAGAAAAGTAGTATTAAACTGTTTTATAAACATAATAAACCACAGTAAGCCTTGGTTGCAATAAATATCCAACTCTTGCCTACAGCTATTAGAATCCACAAGCGTATTTTTAAGTTTGCTAGCAAACAGTATATTTATTCTGACCATGATTTGTCTTCTGTGGTTTAATGCTCTCTCATGTTTCTTTCATATGTTTACAGAGGTGGGGGGAGAGAAGAGAGAGAGAAAGCAGGCTGTCCTGAAATCTGTTACAGACTCCCGTAAGCCCTGATGCCACTTCTGCACCGGGGCTGGCACGGCCTGGGGACAGCAGTATCACAAAGACATGCACTGTCCCCTCCCCTGCATCAGCCACCTCTGATTAAATGTGGTCAAACTGGTCACAGAAAAAAAAGAAAAAGAGAACAAGAGCAAGTTATAGCCCAAAGTGCAGAGAGACACCACAGTGGGAATTTGCTGCCTCTAGCAGAGGTACCTACATACAAAAATAAGGGGATTTGTGGGAGGATGGAGGAAGGCAAGAAAGAGAAGAGGCAGACTGGGACAGGGACTGAAGACAGAGGCAGACATGATAAAGAAATGAACATTAAATAATAGGGTCATAGGTGGGGTAGAGGTGGTTTAGCCACGTAGCCCTGAGATAACACCCATGTGCTGGTCCGTAACGCCAAAGAAATCAGGATGCTAATTCTTTCTGTTGTGTGGGGAGAAATATCATATTTAAACATCTCAAAGGACTTATAACCCAGCAGACCTGTTGGTTCACCAGAAAACGTTGCTAACTGTTGGTAAGGATGAAGCCGATGTTTCCCCCAGGCTGATGGGAGCTGGGCAGAACGTGGGGCACCGCGCGGGGCAGAGCCTCAGCCCCGTGGGCAGGGGTCAGCACCGGAGCTCCCCCGGCTCAGGGCTGCACAGGAGCCTCTGCAGCAGGCCAGGGATGAAAGGTGTGGAACCAGCCCAGTGTGTTCTGGGGCACTGGGAGCAGGGGAGGTGCCTCCATCCTCCCCCAACCCCGATGGAGCCATTTCCACTGCAGCCCTGTGGGTTCATGTCAAAACACTCTGCATGTGGCCATGCAATGACTTCAGAAGAGAAGTACACTTGATTTTTATCAGATGTTCAAGGCTATGGTTTTATAAACTGATGGAACACATGTCAGCAAAAGCCCCTAAGCAGTCCTGCTGCCTTCAGAAGTTACTGGCAGATGTATTGCTTTCAGAGACCTTGTGTGGAAAACCTGTATTCCACCTTGTGCTTTGTGCCCCCTGAAATCACCAGATTTTTACTGCATTCAGTTATTACCACTTATCTTATTGAGATGTGATCTGATCAAAACAAAGCAGGTCCACTCAAAGGTCTCCAAAGAGGAGGACATCTTCCATGCAAGAACTGCACCAGGGTTTGGGGGATTAGGTACTTCCAAAGTTTCTTCACGTGCATTAAAGAGAAAATCAATGCAATCAGGTAAACTACAGAGCTATTCCTTCCCATTTTCAAGACAATTATAGCTCACAATGTGTGAGTAACTAATACAAGTTAGGTTTTAACGACTGGAATTCATAATGCCACCAAGTGTTACCCAAAAAAGAGGAAAGGGAAAGTGATGGAGGGCAGAGAAGTCCTAAGCAAAGCTCTCACACTAAAGAATTTATAAGCAAGAACAAACATTCTCTTTGGAAATTACTCAAGGCGACACAGCAAAGAATTATAGCACACAAACTAAGGTTACATAAACAGTCTAATAAAATCCTGGGACTGATTTATGGAGCAGAGACATCTTGTAGTGTACTTCCATGGACAGCAGTTCCTGCTCAGAACAGAAACCATGTTGTAATTAGTAAAAACCAACAGAGCATCCCATCCAAGAAGGAACAATAATAAAAGCCAAACATGTAAATAAATAAATAGCCCAAAACAACTAAATCAGTCAAACTCTTCTTCCTATAGGCAGATACATAAAGTAATGGCTTGAAAACTTTGATCTTCCTGAAATAACCTCTGTAAACGTGTGCAAACACAGATTTACCTAATTTTTAATGCAAAATTTGGGTTCCCTGGAAGTCGTGACCTGTAAAATTAAACATAGGGCAGAAATAGGCACAGTGATGCCCAAGGAGCCACAGCCGTGTGTCACATGGGATGGAGCACATTTTCCCAGTCCCAGGGCTGGTACCTGCCTTCCATACAACATTTTTCTCATCACAGAATATTCTGAGTCGGAAGGAACCCACAAGGGTCAAGTCCAACTCTTCAGTGAATGGCCCATACAGGAATCAAACCTCACCTTGGTGTTTTTAGCACCAGCTCTAACCAATTATTTTATTGAGGTTTGCGACAAAGCTGGCTTTGGTGCCAAGGTCAGAGACAACAACATCTCAGTGTACAAAGCCAAGAGAACACCAGCAGTCCCTCCCTGCCCAGCAGCCCAGCCTTTCCAGCCCTCTGTGCCACCCGTTCACTTTGCTCTGCTCAGCAGCCACTCCGGCCAAGCACCTGACTGACACATTGTGGTATGTTGAACCTGAGCTGATGGACAGATCTTTTACTTTTACTCACATTTTACTGTGCCCCTATCCTGCCCAGCCCAGTCATGGCAGAGAGTCCTTTGTGCAATCTGTCCCACAGTTCTGGTCAGCAGCCTCTCAGTGAGAGGGGTTGGGAGGATGGCAGTGCACCAAATGTCCCTGCTGTTTGTGTGACAGGATTCACGTCATCCCATGCAGTCGAGGCTCTTATGCAGTAACTCTGTTTTAAATGTAAGCCTTATTCCTGCAGATAAAGTCCAACCAATGCCACAGCCTTAAGGGATGGCTCATTTAGGTTGTAGCTGCTATTTTTCTCCCCTCCATTACACAGAAAGGCTCTGAAACTGGCAGTGGTGGTTGTTGTCATCACTTTCTAATTCTCTCAGGTAACTGAGACACTGCAATAGCTCTGATGTACAAGGTGGGATGGAGTGACAAAATAAAGGCGGGTCAAGAACACGGAAGGGCTCCCCTTCTCCACTGTGGATTAAAGAAACCAGAAATATACTGGAGGCACTGGGTCCCAAGAGGGCTTCCTGGAGGGGTCGGTGTTACTGATCCAGGAGCAGAAGGACAAAACCAGTAGAATTTATGCAGAAGTGCAGCCAACACATCACCGGGGCCTGGCAGGACCCGCCTGCCACCGCCGGCTCCCTCCAGAGCCAGCGGCCTTTACAAGCTTCCATGAAGCCTCATGGAGAATAGGGCTGGGAAAGTGCTGAGGCCCCTTTAAAACAGATTCTCCCAGAGAAACTTCCAGAAGGAGAGGGCTTGAAACAGAACTAAAGAGTGCCATCTGCTGCAGAGAGCTGGAGCAACCTCGGGCCAGGCGAGCGAGCGGCCAGGCAGCGGCAGCGCCGGAGGTGGCACCGAGCTGGGGCAGGGGAAAGGCTCCCAGGGCTGTCGGGGAGAGAGGGCCGAGGGTCAGTGTGGGGCTGCTGCTCCCTGTGTGCTGTCTCCAGTGTCTGCACTCACATTCCCTGCAGGGCCCTGGGGTCTGGGATGCGCCGTGCTCTGCACGAGGATGCTGTGGAGGCTGGGGCACCAAGCTGCGCCCTGGTGCACCCGGAGCTGCCACCATCCTCGTTGGAGCAAAGCAGGGATGGAGAAAACTCTGCAGCTTCATCCCCCGACCACAATCTACTCGTGCTGTCTTTTACTCCAGCTCACAACGTGATACCCCAGAGGCCGCTTGCTGAGGAAAGACTTGAAGAGCAAGGTTTGAACTTCAGAGGGTTTCTACAGCTCGCAGAGAAAAAGTCTCAAGTAAAGCAGAGCTCAGAGCAAAGCCAGCCATTCGGGACAGCAAAGGGATGTGCTGGCTCAGGGCAGAGGGACAGGCTTAGTGACAAGTTCCAGGCACTGCCTGAGTTCCATTCCCACGCAGCAGCCCTGGCACGGCGGCGTTGTCACCGCACTCCCACCTGTACCTGGCACCAGCCCCGCGGGTCTCCCTCCTCCCCGGGCACGGCACCGCTGCAGGGTGTGAGAGCACCCACTGAGAATGCTCAACAACCAGCACTGGCACAGCCCTTCCCGCTCCTGCCTTTCTTCCAGGTGCCTTTAGTCCCTGATTTTCCCTGCGAGTGCCGGACTGGAGCGCAGCGGCGGCGCCCGCCCTGGTTCGCAGCCTGCAGATGGTGCTACCGACCAGCTTTTCCCCGCTCCCCAAGTGCTTCCCTTCAGCCCAAGGAAAGACCCCGAGTACGGGCAGCACAGCACCCCCCGAGGGGCTCCCTCCCGGACCAGGTGTCCTCAGCCCTGCCGACACGGTCACAGCTCCCTGCAGCACCCCCGTGCCCGGGATGTGCCTGCAGTGCTCCAGGGCAATTAAGCGAGTTTTTGAAAAGCCATTTCACAGTGGCACAGTGGAGCTGCAGACCAAATGGTCCTGGTGCTTGCAGGCACTGTCCTACCCCAGCAGAGATGCACCCCACACGGGGGCTCAGAGGGACACCGAGGGGTCCCTGTCCTGCCCTGACCCTCTGGCCGCTGCTGCCCCTCTCCATCCCTCATCCCTGGAAGCTCGGGCAGCACAAGTAAAAGAGCTCAAAGCTGAGCCAGAGCTCTCTATATTGTTCCCATACCTATTAGGAACTGGATTTAATCCTATAAAACCCATGGGGCTTTTGTAACTAAGATAGAGTTGCATCTATTTCCTCCCCATCAGCACAACTTTTTATTTTTAATTAACTGAACTCACGATCCAACATGTATTTTAGGCAAAACAAGTGCCAAAAAAATCGACAAACAACAAAATGCCCCTCTTGGGCTACAAATTTCAAAGCCATGACCAGATCACGACTCTGATATTCACACATAAAAAGAAAAAAGCAGGATTCTACTCCAAGGGAAGAAAATTCTTCAAATTTCCAGCATTTAGACATTATATTTAGGTGAAAATCCTCCACCATTTTATTTAAAGTAACTTTTCCTGAAGTATATAACAAAATGTAGGTTCCCTGAGTGCAGCTGGAATACCTACACAGCAGCAGCCAACACACTGGATTCCCCAGAAGCAAAGAAAATCACTGTGTTCCAAAATCCTCTTAAAACTAACGACAGCTGAAGAAGCTGAGCTGCCTTAATAAACTGGGCTGGTTTTATGGCTTTATCCTTCAAGATGCCAAGTGTTCCTGCTCCACTTCAGCAGAATCCTTCAGGACAAGCTTAACTTTAAATACAGGGAGAGTTTTGTTGAAGTTAATGGTGCTGCCCAGGGGCTTAAGATTAAGCACATGCTTAAGTACTTTGCCAAGCCTGGACCCACACTTACAAAGATCAAGCTCTTAGAGTCTGAGTGTATGTTTAACTGTTTATGTTGAGACTGTCAAACTTTTGGCTTCTGATTATCCCTGCAAGAGAAATATTACATCAGACATAAAATCCTGAATAATTACTGGTTTGGAAAATCTAAAGACAGGGTGACTGGAAGCAGAGACCTGCTAAGAGTAAATAGAAATTTAATAAAAAGGCTTCTAAAAAAATTCCTATGGAAGTTTTATAAATAAACCCAAGTTCTGACTCTTAATGTTCACAGGACAAGAGCGGCACCGAGAGCTTTGGTAAACTCCTGCTCTAACAGGAGCTGGGCTCAGAACCCAAGGGCAAAGGACAATTGAGGGAAAACACTTCAGGGAAAGCCAGAGGCCCGGGACACCACAGGCCCAGGACATCACAGGCAGTGCTGATCGTGCCAAGAGGGCAGTTTCACACTACCAGGGAATCACAGAATCATTAAGGTCGGGAAAGCCCTCTGAGAACATCCATCCAACCACTCCCCAGCACTGCCAAGTCCACCCCTGCCCCATGTCCCCAGGTGCCACATCCACACGTCTGTTAAATCTCTCCAGGCATGGGGACTCCAGCACTGCCCTGGGCAGCTGTGCCAGGGCTGGACAGCTCATTCCATTACGAAATTTTCCATAACATCCAACCTTAACCTCCCCTGGCTCAACTTGAGTCCACTTCCTCCTACCCTGTCACTTGTTACCTGGGAACTTTTCTCCTCCTTCATCTCATCCTTCCATCCTCCTCCTCCCTCTGCACCAAGACTGCTTTTTTGTTTTTCTCTTACAATCTGTTTTAAAAGCTCTGAGGAAGCAACAGTCTTGTAAAAGAAGTTTATGTAATACTTCATATAATGGAACTAAAGACGTGAGAGGAACTCTTATGAAATGCTGAAGAAGAAAAACCATTAAATTGCTGTAAAGTAACCAGGACCAAGTGAGATACTACTGGTAATTAAATTGCCACTGATATCCTTGCCTCCTTGTAAAACAGGGTGGTTTTTTCCTTAGATTCTCTGAATTTATTTATTTTTTCCTCCAATGTACTGAAAAGGTAGGAAAATGCTATCTGTTTAATAATGTTTTTATTTCAGTGACCTATATTAATGTTCATCGATAACCTTTGAAAGGGAGTATGAGATTTGATACAGCAAAACCTGTAAAGTACATTCTGAACTGTAAACAGACAAGGCTTATCTCATCTGAATAAGCGAAGTATTCTAGAGCTGGGGTTGACATTCTTACCATCTTTTCAGATTGAATGGATAGAACAATAAAAGAATGCAGAAAACAAATGTATGGGGTTATAGTTTTGTAAAAATTATTCTTCATAAACTGGGCATCAGATTTGTGGGCAGGACAGAGGCTGGCACCCTTCTCAGCTATCGATGTATAGAAGATCACAATCAATTTTATATAAATTATTTACACGGAACAAAATCTGTTACACTGAAGGCATAAATCCTTTCACCATTGGATGTGACAAATATAAACCAGGTTTGACACTTTCCAATATCTTTTCCTCTCTTTAAAGCCAGGCCAGCAGCGAGGGAGGGCAGGTAACAAAACTTTTCTGTCTGCAGCTGAGCCAACCCAGGGCATTTCGTCAGCATGGAAAACAAGCAAGACATCAGTAATCTCTGCAAAAGGCTAAGCCAAGGACATCCCTGAAAGCCTGTAATTCCACTCCCATGCCTTTGTCTCACAGGAGAAGGTCTGTAATTATATAAGCATGTAGAAACACTTTAAATGCAACTGTCCTGAGGCTTCAGTCTCAATAAGCTGGATAAAATGAACTCGACTAACTTTAAAAGAAAAAAAAAGGGGGGG
>VZTH01010362.1:641868-753885 GCA_013397815.1 Aleadryas rufinucha
GGGGGGCGGGGGGAGATGGGAGCAAGAAAGAGAATTAAAGGTATGTGAGAAAATGTTTCTCAGGCTCTTTATGGCTGATTGAGCTAATTTACTGTGGAATGGGCAGCAGCCTATCTTTAGATAAATGCTAATGAGGACGTTAATGCTTTCTTCAGTCTGGCTGCTACTATTATGCTGAAAGGGAAGGTCAACAGCTAATAAACCCAGTTAACAAGCCATTCTGAACTTCACTTTAGCTTAACACTCTTCAAAGTTGCAGTCATTAAATCCATAGGCTATTAGGAGCTGCCCTCCTGTTTTCACTACGAGCAAAGGCAAACTTTCAATGTAGTCATTAATTGAATTAACAGACTCTAATCCAATTTGATGTAGTGTAAATTGAAATGCACATAAGAGTGAAGATGTGTGTAAAGGAGTTCCCCCTTTTCAGGCGGCTTTGTGTCAAACTACTTCTGTTATCACTGCTGCATGCCTCCCATGAAGGGTGCTCTCATGTACATAACCCTTAACATTAGCTACTCTTTGATATGAATATAGTTTGCTATGAGAAGACAGAGGCTGGCAAGACAAAAACATGTCTTACAGCTTATTAAACTCCTCAGCTCAGTGAGACAAACTGGTTAGCAAGGATCTTAAAATATATTGCCACCATTGCATTGTGTTACTCTGCTTTGAAGTAGAGAAATATCACACAGGCTTGGCAGACAGGGAACCTGGGGTAGGGAGATGTTAAGTGAAGGAGGTTGGGGTAGACAAGCAGGGAAGGAGAAGCCTGAGCATCTCGTTTGCCAGCAAGAGCCACAGCTCCCCTTTAGGCAGTGTGAAGTGGAACCTACGCCGTGCACACCGGCCTTCAGCCACCAGAAAGAGCTGGTGGAAAGACCCACAGTCACCAAAAACATTTCTGAATTAAATAAAAAAATTAAAATCTAATTTTTGAAAGGGCAAACAGTGCTTTGCTTTCTAAAGTCGTGCATTCGACTCTGTGGCAGGTGGTTTCTCAGCCTGAGCACCAAGCACGGAGCTCCGACCCCGGCGGGCCGAGGTGGGGACACCACGTCCCAGCACATCACAGGGTGTGCCCAGTGTGGGGGCAGGACAGTACCTCCCTGTGACTGCCACGGAGCTAAACCCGTGTGTGGACAGCAGGAAATCAATGAATGCTCCAGCTCAGACAAGGCAGAGGGAGCTGCAGTTCCTGCAGGAACTGCCAACATGAACCCTCAGACCCCACAGCCCAGGGCACTGGGCTCCCTTCACCACTGAACCCTTCACTCGCCCACAGGGGTGCACAAAGCACCACCACTGCAGATTTAACAGGGAATTCAATCCTAGAGGACAAGAACTTCTCTGGTCTCTTACAGAAAGAACTGTGTTACAGGCACTTGAAAATATCTAGGTTACCCATTAATCCAAATAAAACACAAAGGCAAGGAAGCTAAGACAGTTATCCACATACAAAGTACTGGCAAGAGTGAGATAAAGCTATTCTAAGCCTACAGAGACCATTTATAATATTCCTTTAATATTGACCTGCATAATTGGCACACTACTGGAGCAGAAATCCAAGCTTCCATTATTGGAGATATGAAGATATAAAACCACATTCAAGAGGCAATAGGACATCTGGAGAGGAAAATGCATGCGTATCCAAATCATTGTGTTCTTTCAGACACAGAAAAATACAATGGAGCTTTAGAAATAACTAAATATAGTAATTTGAGTTCATCTGTAATTAAGGAAGAAAAAAGCATGACTTCCCCCCATCCTTTTAAGAGTCATTGTTCAACGTCACAGCGATATTCAATTATTCCATATAAAGAGCATTTACTTTCT
Source organism: Aleadryas rufinucha (assembly GCA_013397815.1). Classification (NCBI taxonomy): domain Eukaryota; kingdom Metazoa; phylum Chordata; class Aves; order Passeriformes; genus Aleadryas; species Aleadryas rufinucha. The sequence continues at coordinate 643,705 of VZTH01010362.1, forward strand.
TTTCTGCATTATTATTATATTATCCACTATTTGTATGACTACAGAATGAGTAGTAATACAGGCCCCCAGCTGAGACTGACAGCCCCCCTCTGCTCAGCACTGTGAAGACATATGGCACAAAAGCATCCCCGAGCAGCTTTGTATTAGCACAGATAAGAAAGCCTGGAAAAAAGGGAAGGTTGGTATTTTTATTTCATGGGTGGGGAAATGAAGGCAAACCGAGAAAAAAAGGCCCAAGAACTTTATAATAAATGATTTCACACAAGATTGGCTCCATCTATCATCTGCAGGCAGGGCTTTGTGGGTTTCATGGACACATTTTCAAGGCTTAAGCAGGAATTTAAAGCACACATCAAACAGTGCTCACCAAAGTAGATTTTGGCCACAGACTCCCAGCCAGCCTAGAGAAATCCCCCCACCCACCCCAAGGCTGTGTGAGCACTGGGTGCTGAGCACCAGCTTTTGACTCTGCTCCCTTAACAAGGACTAGGAATCCAAAGGGCCCCTGGCTCCGGCTCAGGGCCTGGCAGCAGGTGCTGCAAATCCTCCTCTGTCAGTAAAACAAATGAAATAGCAACAAGCAAAGAGTAAAACCCCAAGCCTACATATCAGCTGGACCACACGTCTGCATTTTCTGACTGCAGCAACGTTTCAACTGTCACTGCCAAGAGAAGTCCAATGTGCACCTTCAAAATGTGAATATTCTGTCACATCTGATAGTTCCTCTTTTTGACAGACACTTTTATCGGGAAGATTGCAACAAGAAAAAGTACTTTAAAAGGCTAAAGTGACAATGGTGGCAGGAGCTGACACTGGAAAAGCATGTTCATTTAAAATACCAGTAAAAACACACAGGAAAAAAAAAATCTCTGCAGCCTTTTCCAAGTTCCAACAGACATGGACACGAAGTCAAACAGGAATTGAGGTGTCCATCTCACTGACCAGCTACACCTACTGACCAGCAGAAGCCCCCAAAGTCAGCATTGTCACCTGCTGCCCAGAAGCTCTGCAGCTCACCACAGCAAAACCCTGCAGCTGCAGGTGCCTCTGCCCAGAGGCACAGAGGGGACAGAGCCAGATAACTCATGGACCCACGCCAGCCCCAGGGACAGCGGCCTCGGGGACAGCAGCAAACCTCAGCTAACAGCTGAGGGACCTGGAGCTGGTACCAGAGGTTTAGGGTCTGCTTTGGGGTTCATTTACACACGGCCTTCACCACAGGATCCCCCCGTGGGTCAGGCTGGAGGGAACCCCAGAGGGTCCCTGGTGCCACCTCCCTGCTCAGGCAGGGCCATCCCAGAGCACAGGGCACAGCATTGTGTCCAGAGGGCTCTGCAATATCCCCGCTGAGGGAGACTCCAGCCCCTCCCTGGACAGCCTGTTCAGGGCTGGGCAGTGGCCAGGGCAGAAGTTGTGCCTCCTGTGCAGGGGAATTGCTGGGCTCAGTCCCTGCCCGTTGCTCTGGTGCCACTGCTGGGCCCCCGGAGCAGAGCCCGGGCCCTGCTCGGAGCCCTCCCTGCAGCCAGGGACAGCCAGGCCTGAGGGCCCCTCTCGGCTGGGGCTCCTCTCGAGGCTGAGCAGCCCCAGCTCCCTCAGCCTGTCCTGGGCACGGAGATGCTCCAGGCCCTCCTCATCCTCACAGCCCTCCAGTTTATGGGAGGTCTATAGGGCTCCTAGGTAGGAAGAAAGCAAGGAGCAAATGCTTTCAAGTCCATCTGCCAATGTATTTCTGGATAATTTAAGGCCATGAAGAACAAGGAATCCACATACCACCCATATCTGCTAAAGCACAGCACAGACCTTTGCTAAGGTCACCACTTGTTAAACACAGATCGAGTAAATTTGATGAAAATGTGGTTTTTAAAGCATTTGGGGCACAGAATCTGGTTTTGGCCTCTTACAAGGAGGGCAGTTTCAGTGCAGGTTTGTTAGCACAGAAGTCTGCAATCACCAACCACCAAATAACATCCCAGTGCACGAGACCATGAAATGTGTAGTGACAAGCATCTCCTTCCTCTCAAACATCATTGCTGTGACTGTGCAACACACAACTACCAAAGCTGTAAGGTTTCTAAGGAAGGAGGTAAAACCACAGAGAGACAATGGAGCTCACTGCGTTGGTGCCTGCAAACCTCAGTGCGGGGAAAGGCTGTGACCCCCCAGCTGGCAGTGGCACACACTCAACCCTCAACTACCAGTGAGGGAATTTTCCTTCTCCCCCAGGTGTCAGTCCTAGGAAAACAGCATCAATATTAATAGAAGACAAAAGGATGCAAGAAACTCTGCTGAGTGTACACCACTGGGAGGTACAGAAGCTCGCAATGGGAAAACAGGGATAATTAATGGATCTTTGTGAAATTTGCGTATTGTAGCAATTTTCACTCAAGAATCTTAGAATACATTTCAAATGTCCAACCTCAGGCAAAAAAACCCCCAAACAAAAACATATTGCTGTAGCATTGTTGTATCTACATGGAAGTGAAAAGAAACGTGGAAATGAAGGAAAACACAGAACAATACCCAAAGAATGGGCTCTCTTGGTGTGATAAAATCAGTGGCTGCAAGCAGAAGTGAGAAAAAAAGCTGGGTTATAAATAGGATGCTAATTTTTAACTGTGAGGGTAATTAACCACTAGAACAACTTCCTAAGGACTGCAGTGGTTTCTCAATTACTGGCAATTCAAAGTGAAGACCAGATTTATTTATTTTAAAGATATGCTCGAACAGGAATTAATTACATCAACTCCTGCTTCCCAAGTGCTACAGAAGCTCACTGAAAATGATCCAAATGATCTTCTTTGGCATTCTGCTCTTGGATCAGATTGGACAGCAATCCAGACCAAATGGGGGCACTCCCAAGGAAATGTAATTACAATTGCACTGGTGCTGGCCTGGAGAGACCATCCCTGCTCTCAAAAGGATCAACATCCAAACTGAGCATCAACACAGTGAAAACAGTCCTTGGTTAATAATTTGTCCACTTGGGGTGCAGTCTTCAAATTCTCCTTTAGAGTAACAGAGAACAGAAACTAGATGGGGCAGCACCAACTTAAAATTTAATTCTTTTGTAAAAGGCATAGCCATAAAATACCTTCTAGCATAAAACACACGTATGAGGCTCTTCATCCATTTGGGGGGTGTTTCTTCGGGGCTTTGCTTGGTTTCCTATTCCCACACAGAGCTGTTGGTCTCTTCCCACATCTCAGCATGCTGTTAACTCATAGACTCAAGTTCACCTTGATCAGCAAGAGCACAGGGAATTATCAAAGAACTTACATTTTGGGGGGAAAGGAATAATTGGGTAAAAGATGGAGTTCAGCAAATGCCCAAACTACGATCATGAGCCCATGCTGGAAGTATCTCCCCTTTCCTCTCCCATCCCTCGGAGGCAGCAGCAGACCCCAGGCTGTCCCACTGATGGAGTGGGGACAGTAGCTGTGTTTGGTTGTTCTTATTAAATGACACCACCAGCACTTTATTAACAGTGCTCAAACAGCAGCAGGACAGACATCGGCATCTCCAGCTGGACGTGGCTGACACACAGTAGCCACACTGCAGCCTGCAGAAACCCTAAATTGAAACCTTCAATTCCAAACACTTCTCTCCAGCTCCTGTGGTGCTTTTAGAGCCTCTGTAATGGTCCAGTGAGTGCCGCCTGGGCAGCACCTCCCCGCCAAGGCAGGCAGCAGCTGAAGGGCTCCACGACAACATGCCAAGGCATTCTGTTTGCATTTCCATTGTCACTTGATGTAATAAGTGTTGATCTCAATTCACTAAACATTTGTGTCAATTTACCACTCGGTTTGGTTTAGTTTTCAAGGCATTTCTGTTGCATTTAAAAAATGTCATTAAACTATAAGTTAATTAGGTGATTTACAAACTTAAGGTACATTATTATCCTTTCAGCTCTCTTCTGAACTGCATCCTCACATTTTTTCAGTGATGTACAAGGAACAATTTTTACCATTAAAATGTAACTTTCAGGAGCTCTCAGAGGAAAGTCCATCAGAGCCAGCAGGTGCTGGAGCATTCCAAAGTGCATTATGGACTGTATTTATAGGAGCTGTCTAGCCATTTAATGGGTTCTTGAGTGATTTGCTTAGGTGTTTACTTTTCCTAAAAGCAGTTTATAACCTCTGCTCTTGTCTCTGAAGTCCCTCTTAAATCATTCTGAAAATATACCCCAGGGCAATGAGAGGGAAGGACTGCAGTTGCCCACCTTGGGCTCTGTGCTGTGTTTGCCCTCCGGGATGTGCAGATCTGCTGTCACAGAAATAGGCCACGGCTGACCTCGATACGGGGCCGTGTAATTCCCAGACGGATTCAGCTCAGTAATCCCCAGTGGAGACACTTTCACTCCATTCAGTGGATGTGCAGTCCTGTTTCACAAGTCTGGACTGTACAGAAAACCATTCAGCAAAGTCAAATATCGGCTCTTTGCGCCCAGCCTTCAACAGATGCTTTTTCTAACCGGGTTTTCTGGATGTGGCACGTTCCCTTCTGGTATCAGCAAAAGGAGTTTGGGGCTGCTCCTCTTCCCACCTCCCTCTCCCCCATCAATTAAGAGTGAGAATCTGGCAATGGCACTGCTGCCTCTGTAATCTATCACCTCGAGGCCCTTTCATATATCAATGTTTGACTGCTTTCTATGTAAAACAGGTCATTAAGTTAATCAGAAATTGACTACTACTACAAACACCTTTTGAATAAGGTCAAATTAAGATAAAAGTCCTTGCTCTTTTCGTCTCTCAGCAACAAAGACTATAACCAGGCTGCTAAACCCACCATTAATGTCAGTGTGCAGATTAAATGTCATTAAAGGCAATTTGTCACTTACATACACACTTATCTCAATCTAATAATTAGCAAAAGGTCAGGCAGATAAACCTGTGTATTTCAATCCACAAAAAATTTCAGCTGCAGGAAATGACAAAATAAAAGTTTAACCATATATACATACATGTATTTGTGTTTGAAATGTATGTGCATAATTAAATCCAGGAGAAAAGAATAATCTCTGTTAAAGACCTAACCAGTTTCCAGCCCTACTCCGGCACTTTGCTTAAGCTGTGAGAAAGCCAATTGCATGATCACGGATCAAAGTAACTCCCCAAAGGAGCAAGCAGAGCAGCCCTTGCTCAGGGTGTGAGAGTCAGAGAAATGGGTCACTCACCAGACCCCATAACCAGCACCACAACTGGCACTCGGGTTAATGCAGCCAAGATGTGAGCTCAGATGAATAAACCATGGAGACTGAGCTACCTCCTGACCTGCCGGGTGACTCCTTCTCTTGAGGTGTCCAGCACCCTCACTCCGTGTCAGGAGGCAGCTGGAAAGGACACCCAAGTGAGGAAGCAGCTGGGGATAAAGCAAACCCTTTAATTCCTTGGCCTGCCATCTCCACACCTCCCACAAGGCTCAGGTGTGCCTGAGGAGTGCCAACTGCAGCTCTGCATGGGCAAGGAGGAGACCAGCATGCCCCATGTTTGTGCCTCCTTTTCCCCTCGGTTTGCAAACCAAAAGTCCCTGATAACATTCTGCACAACCTGTAGAAAATGGAATTGCCACACCTTGGTTTTGGAAATCATGGCAAATCTCCTTTAAATGGTGCTATGGCAATGTGGTTGGCTGGTCTGGCTCAGTGAGGAGCAGAAGGGCAGGGCTGAGAGAGGGCAGGGAATTCTGCCCCATCGGTCCCACCGCTCCCCACGGGCACAGCCCTGCTGCAGAGCCTGGCACCTGCAAGTGTTGAAGGTGCCCAGTTCCAGTGTGTGCCAGGTTGGGCATGAAACCATGGGATACTCCTTTGTGGAAAAGGATAAACTTCAAATCCCTCAACACTCAACAGACAAAAACCAAACAGCTTCAAAAGTAACACACTCCTAAACTGGTAACGTTACCTGCCACTGGATCCTTTTCAGCTTTTCCCGCCCAGGTGTGCAAATTCCTAAGCCCAATTCCTGTTCACAGACCAAGCTCCTACTGAGTATTTCAGACTTTCCTGACTCCAGTGACCATTAACAGCACATTTTCAGTTCCCTCCTGTGAGGATACAGCTGGGATATGGATATTAATAACTAAATAACATACAGAGACACAGCAGTATTTTTCAAAGACATTTTAAATTACTCTGGTCATGTTTTGTTTGTTTTATTTCACATTGGCAGCACTTAACCCATCTTCAGTGTCAAAATAGGTACTTCCTATGGCAGTGCAATGGCAAATTGTCAGCATTCAGCCTCTCCCTCTGCTTCTAACAGAGCAGGGACAGTTAGTTAACTCAGGGTGATGATGTGTTGTTTTAATCATTCATAGCAAAGAAAGATGGTTTCAAGGAATCAGACAATTTACCCAGCTTCTTGTCACAAAGGTACTTCATGATTAATGGAAAGTAGATGTGTGAAACAATATATTAGAGCAAAACAGGATTTTTATGTCTCTTAGCTGGAAAAATTTTTGGATACCTTATTAAAAAAAAAAAACAAACCAGCAAGCATGAGTTTTAAAAGCAATGACAAATTCTTCTCAGCACAGGTTTTTAAAGCTTCGTTGGGGATTTTTTTTTTTTGTAAAAGATTTACTTAGGGATGGGACATAGCCTTAAAGAATAACTCAACCTACTGTTTACAGAGAGAGCTGCTGCTCTGGCTGTCTGACCGTCATCAATCAAGCCCAAAGCCTTGCTGGGTGGAAAACTGCTCATCCATTATTCATGTGCTGCACCCTACATCCCCAAAAGGTAAACAATTAAAAGAGAAAATACAAAGGGTTGTATTTCTTTAGGGGACAGAAACAAAGTAATCTTCAGATTACAAAATGTAATCTGAGGGAGAAAACTGTGAGGAGATGAGTGGAAGAGCTGAGGATAGATCCAAGTCTGACTGCTGGCTAACGAGAGCAACAAACCACATCCACACGTGGGCTCTCATCTCAAGTCTTCTTCATGTCCGTACAGAAGATGCTATTCCTATACATCAACACAGCAAAATATCCCCAAATATTTCTAAAGCAGAAGAAAAATGCAATTTCAAAAGAACCAGCTACAAACACAGCTGTTTGAGCACTGTCTGGTCCCTTTACCTTCAAGCTTTGTCCACGCTGTGGAAAGCAAACTCATCTGTCCCACCTCTCCCTGCGTGACAGGGAGGCCTCTTTTGGCACCCCAAGAGCTGGCTGGAACAGCTGAAAGCTGCAGGAAAGGGTCTGGGGTTTCAGGAGAAGCCAGTGATTTTGGACTTCTCAGGGGGTTGGTACATTTTATTAGAGGACAGACCTCAGCATCAACACTACAAAGCAAACGCCTGAAGGAGGCTGTACTCACAGTCCCCAACAGCCCTTGAAAACTGAAGTTGGAGTATGTTTAAAACCTCCCTGCTTTTCTCCTCATGCAAGTGCATTAGCTGTCACCACCTGTACAAACTGATCTGCAGGAGACTGATCTGAGGAAGCACAAGTAATTTTTATCTGGTGTTTGGTTTTCAAGATCATCTGTGGGCTGGAGATTCTGCCACTGGGATCTCAGTGTCCTACAATACTCGTCTTGGTGGGGAGTGTGTGCATGCATCAGTGTCCCCTCTGTGCCCAATCACATCTCTGCCAGAGATGCTCACATTCTCTGCTAATGTAAGGAAGAAAAGGAAGTGTGTGTAGCCTACAGGATTACAAGGAAAATATTAACCCTTTGGCCTGAGGTCCAAAACATGCACCCCAAAGCCAATGAAGAGCTGTGAGTGGAGGCGGATCCAGGCTCATTTCACAGCCCTCAATAATGAACTGTTCTATCCCAGCACAGACAGGAGGAGGCAGTGTCCTGACTGACACTGACATTATAATTTGCTCACCACGGGTTTATATCCACAAAGTATGAACTTTTTTCCCCTTTTCTAAGCTGTGGAAGAACGTGAAGGTCAGGCTGAAGCAGCTTTGCCTCTGCTCCACTCGTACTGCTCTGCCTGAGAGTCCCAGCGCCTTGGGAAGGTCGGGAGTCTGCGAGAACAATGTGCTACCCCACAGCTGTGGTCAGGACTGCTATGTTTAAAGGTTACAGTGATTAAGCACTGTGATTAATTTAGTCTCAGCAGAATCAATTCCACTCAACTACTAATCTAATTTACATCCTGGAGAGGACTCTGCTCTGCCCTGGTCGGCGTGGATTTGAATTTAGATTCATTTTTCCCTAAGAAGTATGTTTTGAGGGATCACACTGCAATTAGCAAATGTTTTGACAAAGCTAATGGGAGAGTTCTGTCTCTGTGTCACTGCTTCCAGTCATCTGCCCTTTCATAAACCACAGTCAGTTCCCAAACCTCCTAAGTGTGGATCTGGATTAAAGGATCACCTACAGAGGAGCATGTTGGGCATTGCTACCCCACTGTAACTGCACTGTGGCAGCAAAATCAACAACTGTAACTTCTTTCAAAATGCTTGGACAGCATCAGAAGCAGCACAGAAGCAGGCCAAGGTGGGGATTCTCCCCCTCTATCCTGCAGATGTTAGGCCCCACCTGAAGCCCTGCATCCAGCTCTGGTGTCCTCAGCATAAGAAGGACGTGGAGCTGCTGGAGTGAGTCCAGAGGAGGCCACAAAGACGCTCCAGGGGCTGGAGCCCCTGTGCTGTAAAAGAAAGGCTGAAAGAGGTAGGATTGAGCCTGGAGATTGAGAAGGCTCTGGGGAGACCTTAGAGCTGCTTCCAGTGCCTAAAGGGGAGAGCTGGAGAGAAACTTGGGACAAGGGATGGAGGGACAGGACACAGGGAATGGCTTCCCACTGCCAGAGGGCAGGGGTAGATGGGATATTGGGAGGGGCTTCCTCCCTGTGAGGGTGGGGAGGCCCTGGCACAGGGTGCCCAGAGAAGCTGTGGCTGCCCTTGGATCCCTGGCAGTGTCCAAGGCCAGGCTGGACGGGGCTTGGAGCGCCCTGGGACAGTGGAAGGTGTCCCTGCCCATGGCAGGGGTGGAACCAGAGGGGCTTTAAAATTCCTTCCAACCCAAACCATTCTGGGATTTTTCCCCAGTTGAACAGGATCCCTCAGGAAAGATTTATTACTAAAAAAACAAGATAGGTTTGTCAGACTCAGAAAAGCAATGAAGATTACGTAGAGGGTGTAAAAGCAGCAAATGCAGGACAAGTGTAGGCAGATGGGTCTACTAAAGCAGGATTCTGGTAGCCACAGAGAGGAAGAAGGGATATACAGTGAATTCCCATTAAAAACAAACCATGGGACTCCATATGTCAGTATGTATTGAGTAATAGGCAAATTATATCCTTATATTCTGAAAACTCAGTATTATTATATTCTGAAAAATCACAGCCTAAGTTAGAGGTGAGTGCAAGACAGACCTTAATGCCGCTCAGCCAAACATTTAAGTTGAAAGATCTACAGCTCTCAGGGACACATGATCTTGAGAGAAGCCCCATTCAGGAGACAATACAAAGAAGTTACTTTAACAGCTATTTTTTGGTCAGTGTATGATTGGAAGTCACTGGAACAGGCATACCTGCTAATTTCTAATTTTCTTTCTGAATACTCATTTCCAAAATTTATCAAGAACTTCACTTCTTTAGGGAAGCATGGGAATGGCTGAAAATCACGAGCATCTCCTCTGAGCAGACCAAGGGGAGAAAACAATTGCTCCCTAAACCTACAATGGATTTGCTCCACAACAATTGATACAACATCAGGATACCTGCAGCCAGCGCAACCTGAACCCTCACAGAACACCCCTGCTGAGCCATCTTTACTGTTACCTCCTTCACCTTCCTGCAGAAATACCTTAAATTATAGATACATCACAGGAATCCGATCCGCAACGCCCCCGGCACATCCTGATCCCCATCACGTCCGTCTCCCTTTCAGCCCAAGTGCTCCTGTGTTTTGTCAATACCAGCCTAGTACAGCTTCAAATATTTAGCTTAACTTGATCTTCTGAGCTGCAGGAGAGAAAAGCCAGAGTCTCCTAACACCATTTGTTGAACAAACAATTGATCCCAGCAGAGGATGGCGGCGGCTGCTCTGCCCCTGGGCCGCCCGCGTTCGGAGCCGTGACAGATGCCAGCGGTGACAGCTCCGTCACTTGGCAGGCGAGGCTGCGGCGGGGGTGACAGCTCCTCTGATTCCTTCATCAACCGATGTGACTGAGTGACCTTTTCCAGTCTTAGCAGCTGCCTCCCTTCTTTATTCAATCATGGCAGAAAATAAGTCCCTTTGGGGAAATCCTGCCCTTTCCGTAATTTTAAATGACCGCGATTGTCATTAGGCCTTGTTTGCTAAATACGCTCGTGAGTGGTGGCAGAGTCCTCGGCGAGAGCACGAGGCTGGTGTGCATGCAGGATGGGAGAGCTGGATGCTCCTTGGAAAGGCTTGGGATTGCCCAGGAATTCCTTGTCAATATTTCACCTGCACTTGAGGGGATTTCCCCGACCACTGTGAGAGACCCCGGGTCGGGGAGGTACCTGCTCACCTCTGGGTTTTCAGCAAGAAGGAACAAAGTGTAGCAACATGAAAAATGGAATGTGTCCATGCAGCTCCACAGACACAGTCTGTTCTTCACGGTGGGAAAAGGGAAATGCCCTTAATTAATAACAGTGACAGAGTAAGGGGGTTTCAAGTAGCTTTGCCATGAGCCTGCTTTGCATCCCTGCTCATTTATCAGGCTCGCTGTGGCTGCAGGCACGGGGAGATTGCCACGGCCCTCATTGCACCCCAGCCATTAAAGAAGGCAAGTAAAATAGAAAAGAATAATAAACAAAAGTTCCACGCAATGAGCAGTCAGTGTGGAATGGCAGAAAGTCTGCTGTGGCTCAGCCTCCGTCTGCTTCACGCCTGCTTTCCGCATAAAATTGAGCAATTGAGTCTTACCAGCACAAATGCTTTGGAAAAGTGAACTTCAAAGTTGCTCCCAGTATTAAAAGAATCATTATTTACATCTTCACAGAATTACTTTTGCTGAGAAATCACATCTATACAACTAATCACAGCACAGATTTATTTTTGGCACAAGGACTGCCTGTCTTTGGGTATTACCCTGGCTCCCTCTGTGGCACTACGTGAGCCCCTTCCACCCACAATAAATTGCAGTAAGCTTCCTCGGGGCTGTCTCATATGCTGTGCCTGTATAATGCCTGCACAATCACAGAGCTGTCCTACATGACAACATGTCTAACGTGACAAGGGAAATTTTAATAGTTGTGACAAACTCACAGATTAAAAAAAATATTTGCAAGACAGAAAGTCCAAGCAACAAAGAGGAAATTGCAATCCCTTTGTATATACTCAAGCTAAGGGGAAAAACATGGGATAAAATTATTCAATGTATTATTCCTGTAAATCATTTACTGCACTCTAGCAGGGAAAACTCTGTTCAGGTAGTGTGGGACAGGGAAGGTAATTGCAGGGCCACAGGAATAAGTTGCAGAGAGAGAGAAGAGCCAGAGGAATGAGCAGTGCCTGGGCTCTGCCCTGCCCAAAGCAGACTCAGTCATTACTCTGAATGCCATAGTTCCAGGTGCCCCAAGGAATTCAATCTGCTCTCTGGGAAAGCTGGTTTCCCAAAAGGATGATCTGTGTCTATCTCCTGTAGCCAGTAAATGCATTTCCTTTTGTGCATTTGACACAATAATGGCCAATGGCGCCCAGTGCCCAGTGCCCTCCCAGGCTGGGCTGGGTTTGGCTTTAAGCTGCTTCAGGGTCATTCCTGCCTCAGCTACAGAATTCTGTGAGCCATCAGGTTGTTTCACAGGGTAAGAGATTGAAGCTGCAGTGGCCCAAATGAGAGGGAAAGAAGAGAGAGGAACGTTTCTCAGGCAGGAAAGCAGCCGGGAATTTCACAGCATGAAGAGCCGATGGCGCTCAGTGCCGCCGGAACCTTTGCTGCACCTTGCCATTATTGAGGGATTACAGGACCTTCTGTACAGCTGCTGAGCCTGCCAAGGCCCACGAATGCTAACCAAAATCCCACACAAGCTGCTAAAATCTTCAGGGGGTTTTACAAGACAAATTTCAATAATCCTTTTAAGTGCTTCTTTAGAATTGAGCATGAATTTGCCAAATCCAGGGTAGCTTATTCTTCTTAAATTCATAACACAACTAGCCAGTGCTACGTGCCTTACAAGAAACCCTGAGTGCTCCCCTGAATAAATGCTCCAGATTTTAATATTCCCTAACTACTTGATATAAGAAACTGGGCTGGAAATCTTGGGATTGAAGACAGCATGAATGGTACCGTATTTCCTGACTTTGATCAAACAGAAAAAACAAGGATATTGATGAACAAGGATTACACTCAAATTCAGTGTTCCCACCTCTTCAAGGAAACCATTAGCACTGATTAACTTTGCAGACCAGAAAAGTCCAGAAGTAACAGAAAGCAGTTATCCGTGAGGTGAATATTTTTTTCTCTAATTCTGTTTTGAATTAATAGATGTAAGAGTAGGGGAAAAAGGAAAATATTGTTTCATGAGGCACCAGGAGGAATTCTGAACAGATGAAGGAGAGTGAAGGAGAACAGAGACCTAGAAAAATAAGGTGGAACAAAAAGGGAGGTAAAGGAAAAAAAGAAAGGAAAATTAGTTGATGGAATTAAATTTTGTTACACTAAAGGAGAAAGTTAAAGTCATCCAAACCTCTTAGTCACTCCTGCAACTCTCCCACCCACATCTGCTTGACAAAGTATTTAGAGTCACACTGCACCTCCTTGGACACTGGGGAATAAATGTTCCCCTACACTCCAGACCTCAGAGCACATAACTCTGTGAGCCCTCTCCACTTACAGCTGATCCTCCTTGTCCCTGCTGCCAGCACACACAAAACCACAAACATACAAAAATAAACACACAAACGCACATGCCTTTGATGGAGAATAAAGCAAACAGGCCCAACCCTTGAAGTCAAGTGCAGAGTAACTCACAGCACAGGTCCATATTTCTGAGAGACTGAAGTTTGATTTAGGGTGGTGGTACGGGCCCTAATCTAGACATCGAGTCCCTAACAGGGACATCTTGACCCCCCACACAGGAATGCTATACTTGTCCAAAGTGAATTTTTTGTTTTCCATTTGATCTCTGGACACAGGTTGTCCAACTCAATATTTTCATCCTGGCTGTCCCTACAGAAACAGCTGGGATTGGAGTCTGCCTCTCCTGTCGTATTTCCAACACAGGTGACAAAAGCAGAAAAGATGGATTGGATCACAAGAAAAAAAAAAATCCAAAAAGCAAACTTAAGGAGGAAGCCCTGTGGGTCCCCTTAAGAAGCCAACCACAGTCGTGGTCCAGAGGTGGGAAGCAAAGGGGATGTTTCAGAGTGCTCCCGCTCTGAGCTTCCCAATAACATCATGAACCTGACCCTGCAGGGTTCACAAAGCTCTGATTTTCCTGCTGACAGCTGGAGACTGCAGCACGGGCAGCTGAGCTGAGAAAATGTGCTCTAGAAGGTCTCCAGGACAGGGAGAAGGAGAAAATAAACAGTGAGCCCCATGGTGTCACTTTTATAGTCACTTCTGTGACAGCAGCCACGCTTTCATACGTGGCACTCAGTAAACAATCCAGAGCAAGTGGTTTTTTGGCTATGGGAAGAGGATGCTCTTTTCAGCACAGACAAACACAATGCAAAGGTAAACAACACAAAACAGGATGGCTCATTACTACCTGTCTTCTTCCAATTACACTTATTACTCTGGAGGTGACAGGACCAATAAATGTGCAGCACAGTGCCAATAAAAAAAAGTATTCACTCTGCAACAGTATTTTCTGAGAGAAATACAGAAACATCCAAAGTACCATTAAATAAACACCACTCATTAGAAAAATAGGCTCAACCCTACAAAACACAGATCTCATCATCAAAAGGACATTGCCATTGTATCTTTAATATTAATTATGCATATTGGTAACTGCAAAACTAGACTGCTAGGATTTAATTTCCAATTTAAAATTAATTTTAATGCATTATTCCCTCATCAAAAAAGTTTCTGTGGTGCTCTGCCACAAAGGAACAAATTTTTGATTCCTGACTTAGACTGGTGAAAATCACAGAATGGTTTGTGTTCAAAAGGACCTTAAAACACATCCCATTCCACCCCCTGCCATGGGCAGGGACACCTTCCACTGTCCCAGGCTGCTCCAAGCCCCGTCCAGCCTGGCCTTGGACACTGCCAGGGATCCAGGGGCAGCCACAGCTTCTCTGGGCACCCTGTGCCAGGGCCTCCCCACCCTCACAGGGAGGAAATCACTCCCAATATCCCATCTAACCCTGCCCTCTGGCAGTGGGAAGCCATTCCCCCTTTTTCCTGACACTCCAGGCTCCTGTAAATTGTCTCTCTCCATCTTTTCTATTAAGTTCCCTTCAGGTCCTGGCAGGCCACAACCAGGTCTCCTCGAAGCTTCTCCTCTCCAGGCTGGACAATCCCATCTCTCCCAGCCTTTCCCCACTGCAGAGCTGCTCCACCCTTCTGGTACCTTGCTCCTCTGGACTCCTCCAGCAGCTCCAGGTCCTCCCTGTGCTGGGACAGGGCTGGGGCAGCTCTGCAGGTGGGGTCTCACCTGAGCACAGGGGCACAGGGGCAGAATCCCCAGCCTAAAATGGACTGGAACACAGCTGCACCAGCTACTGGTGTAGACACCCCATCTCTCTCCCCCCACCCAGGCCCATTCCAGCAGCTTGGCTGCTCAGGATTCATTAATTTTATCAATTCTTCCCACCTTTGACACAGCTTTATTTACACCATGCTCAGTTTAACTCTGCGAGGTGGGACCGAGGAGCAAAGTTTGCTCTACAAAAGAAACCCCACAAGGGGCTCATCTTCAATTTGCCTCTCCCAGATGAATCCAGACTGCTTTGCCATCCGTGGGGAAGGATGTGGTGGTATCTGCTCGTCTGCAGCCTCAAGACCTCCAGGTATGTCCAGCAAGCCTCAAAAGCTTTCAATCCTTAGCAATGCAGAAGCATCAGAAGGGCCACATTCCACCACTGCAAAGCAGGTGGAAATCAAAGGGAATAAAGTAATTACAAGTGTGAAGTACAGCCATTTTTGAGATACAAGAATTTCCATTCCTTTCCACATGGAGCTGCATTGGAATTATTTGTAACAGTCCAGGTTTGTATTCCAGGAATACAAAGCAAAAATGTATTTCTGAGCTACAGTACCACAATGGAAGGGGACAAAACCCCCTCTAATTACTGCAGAGCTGCATCAAATTCACACAAACAGAGGAATCCTNTCCAGGTCCTCCCTGTGCTGGGACAGGGCTGGGGCAGCTCTGCAGGTGGGGTCTCACCTGAGCACAGGGGCACAGGGGCAGAATCCCCAGCCTAAAATGGACTGGAACACAGCTGCACCAGCTACTGGTGTAGACACCCCATCTCTCTCCCCCCACCCAGGCCCATTCCAGCAGCTTGGCTGCTCAGGATTCATTAATTTTATCAATTCTTCCCACCTTTGACACAGCTTTATTTACACCATGCTCAGTTTAACTCTGCGAGGTGGGACCGAGGAGCAAAGTTTGCTCTACAAAAGAAACCCCACAAGGGGCTCATCTTCAATTTGCCTCTCCCAGATGAATCCAGACTGCTTTGCCATCCGTGGGGAAGGATGTGGTGGTATCTGCTCGTCTGCAGCCTCAAGACCTCCAGGTATGTCCAGCAAGCCTCAAAAGCTTTCAATCCTTAGCAATGCAGAAGCATCAGAAGGGCCACATTCCACCACTGCAAAGCAGGTGGAAATCAAAGGGAATAAAGTAATTACAAGTGTGAAGTACAGCCATTTTTGAGATACAAGAATTTCCATTCCTTTCCACATGGAGCTGCATTGGAATTATTTGTAACAGTCCAGGTTTGTATTCCAGGAATACAAAGCAAAAATGTATTTCTGAGCTACAGTACCACAATGGAAGGGGACAAAACCCCCTCTAATTACTGCAGAGCTGCATCAAATTCACACAAACAGAGGAATCCTACAAAACCACAGCCGATATTCTGGAATCCCTCAGACAGGAATACAGAAGGCTTCTGGAAACATTTGTAACTGCAGCTCCACAGTGTATTTTCAAAGCATGTCAGAACACAAGAGGAGGATTAAGTTCCTTACACTTCCACCTCCTCCTCCTTCTTGCAGGGATGACACTGCTAACAGGATAAAGTGAGTGACAGGGTTATATGATCATTACATAAAGGTAGTACACATGCAAAATCCTCAGAACATGGAAAAAAAATTATCAAAGAGGTTGCACCATCTGTCTGTGGAGAAAAAAACAACAGCTGGTGCAAGGAGCCGCAAGATGCCAGCCTTGCGAGTGACAAGATGGGAAATGACAGGAAACAGCTTTTCACTCTTCTAACAGCAAAAGAAACGTACAGCCCGTGTTCTCGTGTTTGAAAACCTCCAGATGCTGCCCTCTTCTCACATTTCCATATCTTTGTTCATGCAACATCTGAAAGCTTTTCTATTTTTACAGAGGGAGGGGAAGAAAGCACAAAGCCATCAAATGTATATATATTTTTTTTCCTTGCGAGAGGATGTTGAATGAATTTTAATCATGATCATGAGAAAAAAGAAAAAGAAAAATCAGCAGTATTTGATGTGAGAAACCTTTGAAATTTTCTCCTCCTCAGAAGAAATTGCAATGTTTGGCCTTTATAAAGGGTTGTGTATGATAAATATTAGCTTGTTCTGAGACTGATTAGGCCTTCAGATTGATTCAGGACAATGCTAAGGGTCACCATAAATCAGAAAATCATGGAATCCCAGCACGGTTCGGGTTGGAAGGGACCTTAAAGATCATCTGGTTCCACCCCCCTGCCATGGGCAGGGACACCTTCCACCAGACAAATGTTTCGTGCCAGCAGCAGGCTCCCTTTGCACAGGTAACACATCCCTTGTGCCAGGGGTTCCAAACACCCCAGGCCCTCGATGTGGCCCTGGGCTGAACGTCCCAACCCTCCCTGTCTGTGCAAAGCGTTTTGCCAAGGTGTTTGCCAGCACCAAGCCGTGTGTCCAAGGAAGAGACAGCACCAAACACCATTCCACAGAATCCACGGGGGCCCGGCTGCTCCGAGGGCTGGGACCCAGGGACGGATCCTGGGAGGAGTCTGTCAAAGCTGACCTCGTGTGACCCCACAAACCCGATGTTATTTACAACTGGTGCACACTTTACAATACAAAACACACTGGAAAGTCAGTGCCCCGTGAAGAAACGCTTGCCAGGGTGTGACCCGAGGGCAATCCAGGTGTGGGGTCCTTGCCCACGGGGCAGGGTGTTCCCAGCACGAGGCTCAGGGAAAGCTCAGTTTGAGGACAACCCTGATCTGCGGATCAGGGGATGGATCTGGACAGCCTGAGACTGATGATTTCTACCTCCCCAGACAGATTAGTCCTTGGCTCATCCAAGTGTTTTGCAGCAGGAAGATAAACCAAGATTATTCACTGCAGACGGAAGTGAGCAAAAGGAAAGGTATCTAGCACAGCAAAGCAACATTCCAGTGCCAGGTCCCAGCAGGAATTGCAGCTTCATCTTAACAGCCACCCTGCAGGACCACTCAGTGTCTAACTCTGGGGTTCACCTTTCACCCTTCATTAACAGAACACTGCCTTCCTGGGCTTCTTTTTCTCTACCCTGATAGAAATCAGAGATCCCTGCTGAGATTTGTGGTTATTGCATGCCAAAAAGGCTCTGTTAGAGTCCAGACTACGACAGCAATGCACAGATAACTGAGATAACAGCCCAGTAGCTGGTGGAAAATCCAGGTGGAGCAGGTTCAAGATCCTGCTCCAGGTCAGGCAGGATGGGTGTGGAGGAGGCAGAGAACCAGCCCTATTTTCCTTACCTTTTAAAAAACCTTTTAAACCCTCGAGCTTTTCCCAGCTAATCCTTCTCACAGCAACAGTTGGTTTTTTGAGCCAGGAGCAAGGTTCCCAAAAGCTGTCATGGCATGGCACCAGCCCATGCAGAGCAAGTGGAATCATAAAAAATCACTTTAAGCATCATCAAGCTTAGAGAGAATTTACAAGGTGCTGTTTATTTCTACCTTTGATTCTCTACATGGTCTCTACAGATCAGAGTACTTAGAAAACATAATTATTTTAATTAGGAGTAATTCAATTAGAATATCTCATTGCCAATAACATTGCTAATAAGAAATGAACACACTTGACTTTTTTTTTTTTAATCTTACCTTTGGGGACTCTCTGAACACTTTCCCAGATGTGGAAATACTGCTTTGATGTTACATGTCTAATTCTTTCCTCCTGCAGGGTCTGATTCAGTGTATACTTATGTCCACTCAAGCCTTTCCTCTGCTTCCAGAGGGCACAGGACTGTGCTTTTCCACCCTGCTTTATGCCAGGAGGGATATGTGCTGTGACTCTCATGCAGGAGAAGAGCAAAATACTCCCATGCAGGAGAAGAGCAAAATACTCCCATGCAGAAGAGCAAAATGAGCACCTCTATGAAAATGGTGGTGCCAAATAAATCTGGTGGAGTAACCACATCAGTAAAAGGGTAGAAACCACCCCCTGGAGATCCCTTGCTGATGGGTGTTTGACAATACTTCAGGAATGTGCTTTAGGCCTCCTCAATGAGTCCATCACAGTGAGTGACAAGAGTAATAACAGTATTTTGCTCTAACAGCACAAGCCAGGCCAATTTGGGAACGTGCATTCTGTAGTATCAAACCCAGTGCACAATGTTTGCTCAAACAGAGTCCCTGGAAGTGCTGCAGCACTGCTGGAGTCACAGGACAGCACCCAGTGGTTTTCAGCTGTAACCAGAGCTGGTTTACCCCCAAGGAGATGGGCGCCCTTGAGTCAGGGAGCTCGCCTGCACCTCTCACTGGGGCACTCCGGCTGCTCTGGCAATCAGGAACCACCACCCCAGCACTCAGGCGAGCTCCCAGTGACACAGATCAACCTGGGGGCACACCCAGTTTGTGCTGTGGGGGACAGGGATGGCTGGGACATCCTTCCCAGTGCTCATCCAGAGGCTGGTGTGAATTACAGACACTGGGAAGCAGCTCAGGAAGCAGCAACCTAAGATCTGTGCTCACATTTGTACACCCTTAACACCAAAAGAAACCACACAGATGGAGAATATTTTACTGTTTCTAACCATTTTCTCTGTGATCCAGCCAGCAGGGCTCTGAGAAACTTGCCTTGGCAAGCAGAGCTCAGTTGAGCTGTGGACAATTAGCTGCTTTACCCAGTTAATGCTCATCCTCTTAACCAGCAGCCAAAGAATATTTTAATGCTGATCTGTCTCAACCTTAGTTGTGACACTCTCCCAGCACAGTACAGCCTGTTTTAGATTGTACTGAACAATAAAGGGTCCTGTTATCCAAGGGTGGTACTTGAAAGCCTATCTGCAAGAACAGATCTCATTATTTTAATTAAAAGCTTCCACTTATTATTTTCTGAGCTAACAAATATGGCCATAGTTGTAATTATGGAATCACCAAATATAGTCTCAAGATCTTGTTAATAATGATATCCTTTTTAAAATCTCATAATCTTAAAAAAATGTTGTAATTAAGTCACCAAGCAACTATATTTGTCTCCATGAAATAAAGCCAAATCTAGAGATAATTGCAAATAACTCATTTCCCAGTGGATTAATTTTTTTGTATGCCAATTAGGCTCACAAATCTCAAGCTGTCACCTTCATCTCCAGACATGCAGCCGGCTGAGAGCACAGCTATAAACAAAACAGCCCAAGTGCCTCTTGTTCCCTCAGTAAGAAAGAAAATGAAGTTAGCAACAAACATTTCTAGATGTCAACCCCCCGACAGCAGAAAAGGGGGAAAAATAATCCTTGGATGTGGGACAAGTAAAACACTTTGTCTAGCTTTTGGGAAGTGTTCTGGGAAAGCTCCTGAGAGACTTCTGTGGTTGCAGTTTTGGGGTAACAGCTGCCTCGAGACTCAAACCCACACATGAGCCACCATCCCCAGCCATGCATGGTTTTCTCTACAATGTCCCAAGTCCTGGGAGCCCTTTTTGAACCTGAGCCACACACGGGCACCGATCGTGTCAGTCCCCACTCACCCCATGGCACCACAGGGCTCGTGGAAATGGTGACTTGGCACAGGCAGGGCTGGCAGGAGCCACAGCAGGAGCTGCTGCTGCCCTCTCCTCTGCCAGGCAGGCCTTTGGGGAGCCCCCAGGGGCAAAGCTGCTCTGCCCCATCCTCAGGCACCTGCACAGCACCTCCTGCAGCCCCTCACTGTCACCTCTCCTCTGCCACACGGTCCACCAAACGTGGTGCTGGGAGCTGCTGACACCTGCTTAGGGAATATTCCAGAGCAGCAGCAAACAACCCTTTCTTCAGAACATGTTGGCAGGACTAAGCAATTGTCCCAATCAAATCAATAACCAGCTCTGCAGCCTAAAAAATTCAGAAGGGTTTTGCAGCTCCTACTGAGGTGCGAGGGAGTCTCTTTGCCTGCCCCTGCTGAACCTCCTGCACTCAGACATGCAACCTGCCCCAACAGCTCAACAACAGCAGAAGTAACTGCCCAGAAGCACAAACTCAGGAAATCTGAGAGGTTACACACTCACAGAAAAAGGGGAACAGCTCTGTGACAAGTCTCTGTTTCAAAAAATAATGACACACAATTCACAAGACTTGAAATTGAAGCATCAAGATGTGAGCTGGTGGCCCAAGCTGAACACTCCTTAAACATCCACTCCTTGGTCCAGTGTCTTCTCCTGGACAGGTGGCCCAAAGCCTTGAAGCTACTGAGGTGAGTGTCTGGGAAGCCTGTGCTGATGGGCCTCAGGGGACACAGAGGTTCCTTTGACTCACTTTGTCCTTCTCTGGAGGGGAGATTGACTGCATCCTCCCGAAATTCCCATGCCTGACAAGCAACCAAAGCATTTCCCATCAACACTATCCCAGTTCCCATCCTCAAGTCACCCAGGATTCCCTTCAGCCTATGTAGCTTAATTCTTTTCCCATTCCTTTCAAAAAATCCCTGACTTCACTCCTGTGGGGAAGGGCACGCCAGGTAAGCTGGACCTGTGCCACCTGCACTGTTCCTGTATCTCAAACATCCAACTTTTCCATCCTTGTCACTGTTCAACCCCTCCTTTGCCTGCCCAGCTGGATGAGGACCTCCCCATGCACACACCTCTATAAATACTGCTGTGATTGTGGCCCTGCATTTGGTTAGGAAGGGGAAGAGGCAAATTCTTGGGGAGATCTGCACCTGAAGGACTTAAAGATTGCACAGAAAGAAAAAACAAATCTTGTGGAAAGTAAAATTGCTAAGATGGGGTATCTATACCCATAACCAAGGTTTCAGAAATGCTGATTAATCCCTGCAGCCATAAAGCATTGGAGGTACATCTTTGTCACATTTCTGAAACCTTGGCCACAAAGTACCTTTGTAAAGATGCAAACAACAGTCTGAAAAGCACACTCTCCCCTTTGTCAGCACTGCTGTAGGAAAAAAAATCCAACCACAAAGTGTTTGTAACAAAACACACTGATAGTCAGGTAGATATTTCATTTTTTCCCTTCCTGAATTTAACAAAAGCCTGGATCTACCACTCAAATTAAACACTGTGCAGTAAAGCATAAAGTCTGCATTCAACAAGTTTAATTACTGTGTAAATGAAAGAAATTATTATTCATTCATGACATTTATTTCAGTTCCAGTGCTAGCTGCCTTTATAAAGCTGGGATTGGGGGTGCAGGGGGAGGAGGAGGCTGGGTGTATAATTACTACTATATTTCTTTGCCAAACATTAGTGAACTTAAACAAAAAGTGCTTGTTTTCGTTGAGAGGAAAAAGCATGTGAGCCATCAATGATGAATCTTAAGGACGCCCACAGCCTTGACACGGTGCCAGGCTCTGCTAGGTACACCAGCGTTTGGGAGGCTGATAACAGAGAGCTCATTGAAGGCAGAGCCCAGATCAGGACTCTGGTGGGTCAAAAGCCACCCAAACGATGGGAACAATCCAAGGCAGCAGCCCCTGGGCAGTAACGGGAGCCACTGTGCGACATGAAAGATAAACTGGCAGCTGATGCTATCGGGGCCTATCCAACAAAGCATCTTTTCTCATGGATTTTCACAGGGCTTAAACTTCAAACAAAGGAAAGGGAAAATAAAACCCTCTAAGCTGCTTCAGACCAGGCATTTTTGGAAGTCTGAAGAAGGCGAGGGAGAGGCTGCAGAAGGATTCCCTCCTTACACGATGCCATAAACCTGACACACGTATTCTGCCTCATCCTGCACGTTGTGCTGATCCCAGGGGAAGAGGTGTTACCTGCTCTGATCCCCCCAAAACACCTGAGCTTTCCACAGAGAGCTGTAAACAAATCTTAGTGACTAATCCAAAAATATGCTTTTCCTGGGAGAAGCAATTCCTGTACTTTCCTAGCGCTCCAGCTCCCAGCGTTTAATCACTGCACTACAGGAGAGATTATGCTCTGGCAGAAGTGGCCTCAGTTTACTTTAAGGAAGGAAAAGGAAAAAAAAAAAAGAAAAAAATCAACACTGGGCCACACAAGTTGTATGTAAGAAACTACAGTTGATGTATTTAGATAAGTGGAAGGAGCAGGGATGATCCTGAAGGTCAGCCTAAGCAGGGGAATGACTGCAGTGATGTTTCACATTCACGTTTAGACATTCCACTTCTCCTGTTGTGCTAGCCAGAAAATACATCCTTTTAAAGAGGAGCTGCACAGAACTGCCATGGCTGCCTACCCCAGCCAAGGCTGTGGAGGGATCCTCTGAAAGCCCAGGAAGTGTGTGCACCCAGCTGTGGGAATAAACATGACTAATTTTTTGCATTTCAGAGCAATACATGTCAGAGTCAGCTCTGATCTCATTCCCAATTCAAAATGAGTCGCTCTGAAGTTTGTTCCCAATTCCTTGCTGAACCTAATCAAGCCAAATGGAACAAGCCATAATCCAAGCAGAACTCAATGAACTGCACCCATTAAGAAGGCTATTAAAGCTTGTTCTCAGGGTTTAAACCAGGAGAAGATTTAAGGTGGAGAAGAGATTATCCCACATCTGCCTCCCATGACCTCCCTCTGTTGGCACCAGCACTGCCACTGGCAGAGGGAGCGGATGCCAGAGGGGTGGATTTGAGACACTGACCTATTCTCTCACGTCCTACACACCACTGACATCACAGCTAATTTTTTTGCCCCCAGACTGCATCAGTATCCCCTCAAATGCTTGATTCTCTGGGAATTTCAGGCTCAGAGCTCTCAGAGCTGCCGTTTTGGTTCGAGCACACGGCCCCTGCCATCGGTCTGGAGCAGCCACGGTGCTGCTGCAGCTTGATCCTCCCTCCTGATCAGAGCAGGGGTTTGCAGACACAAAGCACTATCTCCTGCCAAAACCCGATTACTGCTGCACCCCAACAACCACAGTGATAACAGGGAAGGTAATTACACCCAGAAATAGGTTACACACCAAACCAAGTACTTTGGCCAAGCCTGCACAACAATATCTGCATTTACTTCTTCACCATGGCTTAAAATAATTGCTGAATTTATGCCATTAGTAACAGGAGACCAACAGCCACGTCATCTTTGGGCTTTTCAGCATCACTGAGAGCCGAGGAACAGACAGGGGCAGCATTCCCTACAGTGTCCACCAGCACATTTCCCCATGGTCAGTCACCTCTGGCTGGGGGATGGCTGGTCCCTGTGCTGGATGAAAACATCAGCTGTTCACAGGGCAAGGGGGGCTGGGGTTGGTGTTCTGGGGGAGGTGAGGAGGCAAATCCACTGCCCCAAGAGCTGAGGAGTGACTGCAACACAGAGCAGCAGCCGAGGGAAGAGAAGCAGCCCACAACAGACACATCACCAGAGTCATTTCCAAGCAGCCCCTGCTGCTCACCCTCCTCCTGGGTCCCTGTGCAGGAGCTGCAGGACTGCAGCCAGCTCCTGGAAAACACCTCCCTGCACACTGCACAGCCGTGCATGGAACAGCTTTGCCAATGCCACTGACATCCTCACCTCAGCCAGTCACGAGTTTTCACCTGACTACAGAAAGGAGCAGAAGTGGGGCAAGGGATCCTTTCTGCCCACCTGTCATGTGAAGCACTAACTTCAGCATCATTTAACAGTAAAATGGGCACGAAAAATTTGTTGCACTGATAGTAACAGAGTGGTATTTTTTTATATTACTATTTCTTGCCTAGTAGCCTTGAGTTCCTGTGCTGAGTGATGCAGGATCCCCCCTGACCACAGAGACTTTACCAGAGAGGGCACCAGCGTTCCCCTGCAGAAGGGGGCAAGTGCTCAGTGCACATTCCATGGGAAGAGGAAACTCCCATTCCATGAGAGGAGAAACAGGCACTCACAGGCAGTGGCCAAGCGGCCTGGAAAGCACACTCAGGCTGTCATTAGGCATTTCCACAGCCAGCTGAGATGCATGAACAATTTGTATAAGGCAACACCAAAAATAAAGCTAATTACTTTAGGCTTATGATAAGAGAGATCTTTTTCTACAGGCAACTTTGCAAGGTCACCTTCCTTGCTTTAGTCTCTCTCTTCTTTTTTTCTTTTTTCTCTTTTTTTTTTTTAAACAAATGACATTGAACTGCTTTCAAAGCTTATCTAATTCCACCTCAGGGCAGGAAGGGGTTAAGACCTTAGAAAATACACAGAGATGAATAGAAAGCCAGGCTGGCAAGGCCATGTTTTAAAAAAGGAAAGGGGGGGAAAAAAAAGAAAAAAAAAAAGAGTATTTTCTTACAGTCAAAACAGAACCACAACCCCAGAGTTTAAGGTCACTTCCTCCCCTCGCAGTGCTGGGAGCGATGCTGTCAGTCAGCACGGCGTGCTGGTGCTGCCCCTCACTCCGAGGACAGAGGGGCACAGCACAAGAGGAACATTTACCCGCTGGGAAAGGGGGATGGAGGACGCAGCTTTCAATTGATTCCAAAGGTCCTTTGGGAAAGATGGAGCCTCTGGTTTATTAGCACTGACATTCAGCTCTCAGAGCAGCAGGCTGATACCTATTTAATTTAATGCCATTTTCCAGCAGGGAAATCTGTTTGTCAGGCTCTTGCCAGGGAAGCCCAGCCAGCACCAACGCACTCACAGAGCTCCTGCCCTGCCAGGTGGGACAGGACACCTCCAGCACACGGCCTCAGCTGCAGGAATGTGCTCACCCCCAACAGGAAAGGAGGGCGTTGTGCTGCAGACTGTCTGCTCCTGAGTTTGCTTAAGTGTTGATCTAGTGAGCAGAAAAATAACAACACAACCACCTTTGTGTTTCTTTTGCGAGGAGAGTCTGCTGTGGACAGACACGACCCTGTGTGCCCAGGTGCAAGTCCCTCAGGCTTTTAAACTGGTGCTCTTACATGCAAAAGGAGGTATTGACTTCATTTTGGAAATAGATTAGCTGCATGACAGACTAGGGTCTTTCAGGATAAGATACCATTATTCTTCCCTTAAAAATTCATCCTCAGATGATGGCATTGACCTGCTTCTGCCTGGCTGCCACTGTCTGTGTTACCCTGTGAGTGCACATTGGGCTGGGATTGTGTCATGGCTGTGTGTGACCACACCAATAAATGATAAAATGAGGACAAGCTCTGGGGCAGGCTCAGGAAAGCCCTGGGAAGTGAGCGTGGCTTGGCTCATTAACCAGACTTGAGGTAACATTGCTACAGTGAAGCCAGAGGAGCTGTACAGAAACACCCCACACCAGATCTGCAGTCAGGCTCCAAAAGATGCAAATACCAGCTTGGTGTAATATTCAATATCACGTAAGGAATCTGGGCATCTGCTTCTCACTGATCCTTTAAGGCTTAACCCGTTCATCTGTCTTGTGAACTGCAAGGATCTCTCTATAAGCAAACATCCCGATGAAGCTGCTCCACAATTTTGATTTTAGCTAAATCCTCATCCAGACTAAGAAGATCTATAGCATTTTGCAAAAAATTTCCCATCACAAATCAGAAGTATTTATCAGAAAAGGTTTCCATGGAATTCCCAGGCTGCTATCTTGTCTCCCAGTCTTTGCAGTGCTCCTGAGGCAGAGTGACACGAGCACCTACCAGTGCATCTCCAGCCAGACACGTTGGCTTTCACTGCACTGATCATGGGAATCAGGATTATTGAAGGAAATTAAAGGCTACTGCTGTTTTCTTAAATACACCTCACTGAATTATTCCAAAAGGAGAAGTATTAGACTATCTATCAAAACCATACAGATGCAATCAGTGCTGTACCTACGTCTGTCTGTGTTTAAAGCCAGGGTAGTATATGTCTCATGTAATTACACATTAAACACTACATGCAATGTTCAGACCTACAAAAGTATTACATTACACACAAAAATGTGCCCACACACAGACGCTTCTACACAAACCTTTTGAGTTTTGACTATGGTCATGATAAGAATCAATCTGCAACTGTGCAGGGAACCCTCCCCAGGTCAGTGCTGAGCACTGACTCAGTTCCACATGGACTCCATTCTTGGATAGGAATGGTTATGGAAACACAGGCTCTATTTTGACTTTTGAAGAGGATGAAAGGAATAATGTGACAGCAATGGATATGCTGGACTTCAGAGGTCACACATTTCCTTGTATATTTATACCTCTGGTGTCAGAGATGCAAAGCTCTCGCACGCCAGCGTCCCCTGCGGTGCCGAGTGCCAGCACTGCTCGTTCTGAGCGCGGACAGGGAGGGCAGGATGTGCCAGCCCCATCCTGCTGCTCCGTGGGTGACCTGCTGGCAGAGCCAGCTTTCTCTCTGCCACTGGCTGTGCAGTTTGGACAGCAAACCACACTTCCAGCAGCCACTTCCATCCCTGAGAGACTTGCTGGTTTATATTTGCTCGGTGGTGTGAACAGCCTTGTCCTGTAAGGCCCTTTCAGCTGCCAAGCTCTCAGGGCAGGCCAAGTGTGGCTGCAGTCGGGCTCTAACTTTCCCGGGGTCCTCCAAGTGCTACTTTGGGTAAAAACAACATATGCAAGTGTAAAGCTGCCAGACTCGTGGTCAAGGAACATCTGTAGGTGCTTGTTCATTCTCACAGACAAGGATCACTTAGAATATTTGAACAGACACTTCCTCCCTGTGTCGGAGGCAGACGAGGAGCCCATCTGTGCCCCCATGGCAGCTGAGCACCCCAGCACCTCTAACATTCCAAACCTGATCACCCTTCAAAGATGGAGAAATTAAAAAATATTTCTTTTCCACAGAGACACAGAACTTCACCTACCTACAAACAAGTGTGTTTAAATTAAAAAAACTAACCTAGAGGCCTCATTGCCGGGGCTGCTGCACTATAAAGGAAAATCAAGAACCTTCAAAAAGCCATTCAGGCCCTGGAGTGGACTCACTTCTCTCCTCCTGGACCCAGGGACCCTAAGGAGATGAGACCCCTAATTCAGACATATTTACATGTTTGAAGTTAGAGGAGAAATGATCCAAGTCTGAGTTGCCCAGAACGAGAAAGGAAAGTTTACCCTGATTTTGAACCCACAAGTTTTAAAACAGCTCTCACTATCCCTCCCCTTTCTGGTGCAGGACCCTACATGGGTCATTCACTACCTGGTACCCTACAGCAATCAGGTGTTGGTACCTCCCAAGGCAGGCAGTCCCATCAAACAGCCATAACTAACTGCTTTTAAATATTTCTCATGATTGTGTAAGATATCCATGTAATCAGTCCACTGCCTAAGGCCAGGAGAGATGTGGTTTTAACAGGGGTGTCTTTGAAAGGACTGAGGTTTTATTTTAAACCATATCCCAACCCCAAACAAACCTACAAGGCAAGAAGAATGCAATATGAAATCTCTAGGGCACTATGCCAGGGCACTTTTTGGAACACTTTCAGTATATCTAATATTTTTTAGATTTATTAGAGATTTAGATTTATACCTTCTTTTGGTCTCAGATGTGACCACTAGACGAAGTCACAAAAGCAGCATCTCTTTCAGCAATCTCCCTCCACAGACAGTGGAAGGACCCAGATCTCCCTCTGTCATCTTTTGTCTGTGCTGAGAAGAAAAGTGGGATTTTGTGCTCCCAGTTTCTCTCACAAACACACCACAGTGATATCCAAGCACTGAACAAGCCTGTTTTTTAAGACAGAACAACAAAACTTCAATCCGTACCTTGAGCCAAGGAGGGAAGATGATTTTGGCTTCTCTTTGGTTTCCCCTTTTTTATGTGGAAGGAGGGGGGAAAAAGTCTGGGAAGCTGGTGAGGACACAGCAGGAGCAGGAAGCAGCAGCAAGGGCTCTCCCTGGCACACAGTGCTGCCTTCCCCCAAGGCCTCCCCCGATCTCCAGGAGCACAAGGAGCAGCACACCCGGAGCTCTGGCACGCCGTCGGGGCCAGCCCCGGAGGAAGCAGCAGCTCTCCCCTGGCACCACGCAGAGCCCTGAGGAGGGAGAAGAGCAGCACGGTGCTGCAGTCCCTGAGAGGGAGGGGACGCTGCCCCGCAGTGTGGGGCGTCCCTGACACCTCCCACGCTCCATATGGGCGCCTCAGTCCCCAAACCCGCTGGCCTGACCCCCTCCATCGCCTCACCCCACTGCCACTCCCCGTGTCCTCACTGCTGCAGAACGCAGTTTATTCCAGAGGGAACCTGCACATGGAAGCAGAGAACACAGCTGGTGATGAACCTCAGCGACATCGAGGTCAAGGAATCCAAACCAGGTCATAAGAGAGGCAGAATGGAAGCCAGCACAAGACTGTCTCCGAGAGGCACTCGATTCTCTCCGTCCAGGCAGTGCTGTTAATGTATTCTAACACAGTCTCAGCTTTAACTCTCCTGGATTGACAACAGAATTGAATTACCCTTCCAAATCTCTCTCTTTTAACTTGTCATAAGATTTTTTAATCCAACAAGAAGCACTTCCTTGGCAGAGTTGCCATTGTTGTATTTTTTCCAGCTTTTCTGATTTAGGGATTTAATCTTTTTAGCCATGAATTGACTTCTCTCAACTAGCACTCACAGAAAAAAAAAAAATCCACTCTTGCTTGCCATGCAAGCTGCCAAGTTCCTGGGACCAGATGGAATGGATCCTGGGCTTTTAAAGGAGATCATTGACAATCACAGAGAACACAACAAACACAGGCAAAGTTTCAAGAGGGCTGGACAAAGATTGATCACAACACAGAAATGACAGAACTCTAAACAAGGAAATAGAAGCACTATCTGTTCATCTCCAGCATCTGTACTGTGCAGAACACTGGAAGATACAAATCCTGCTTGAATAAAGGTACAGAGTAACGCAACCCATGTGCACCCCTGAGACGGGGGCCCCCCGCCCTGCCCGAGCCGGGGCTCAGCCCCACCACCCCTGCCAGCTCTCCCTGCTCAGAACTCATCTCCAAATGTGCAGAGGGAAGCAGAAACATCAGCTACAGGGGAAGGCAAAAGGAGACATTTAAACCATTGCTGAGACCTACAGATGATGTTTGCCTTGAAGCATAACTTTAACAAGGTATGTTAGAGCTGCCATCAAAGCCACACAGCTGAAAAGGAAAAGGGTGCAAAAAAAGACCAGCCACAGAGCTTTCAAAATATTAGGATGATTATCACTGAGCTATAGGCAGCATTTGTGCATGGGCACAGCTTAATTCCCCTTCTTTAAGCTCCTCTGCCTTCTTTCACAGTTTATATTTGGATGCTCAAGAAAGGAACTATTTAGTTACTGAACTCAAGTTTATGACACAGACAGTGAAATTCAATCCCATCTTTTAAGCAGATTAGGGCCTACACACAGCCCTTTGAACCTGCTGTGTTACCGTGTTGGCTTTCACAGCTCATCCCTAAAGGAATAAAATTACTCCATTTAATTAGACTCCAACTCTCCTCATCTGCCCCAGAAGTCTCCTGTCACCTCATTCAATTCTGAATGTAATTTAGGCTTAAAGGTTTGTCCTGATTTTTCACTGAGGTGCTGAAGAGCTTTGCAATGCAATAATTCACCCATCTTCAAACTTTTCTGGGGACACTGCAATGGAAATGCTGCTTGCCTTCTCTTGGTTCTGTGCCTTGTCCAATGACTTCAAAGAAGTGCATTGTAATTCTTCCCAAAATGCTGCATAGATAATACTCCTGATAACACATGTGCCTTCACACCCATTTTATGGGCAGAGAAAATGAAGCACAGAGAAGAGGCAATGTGAGATTCTCCTTCCCAGACCCAGAGCACCTTCAGTGAAAATCAGGAATCCAGCTATTAATACCACACTGTAATCACTGTGTGACATGCCTTTGTCTGAAGGTAACAACCACAGCCAAATCCAAAGCTGCAGGGCTTGGTGATTGCTGAAGAACATCCATTTTATGCAGCAGTCATCACATAAGACAAGATGTTTCAGGAAGAGCTGCCCCCGTGCCAGCAGCACAGAGAACGGCTGCATTGGGCCAGATCAAAGGCTCAGCTTGCTCCCCATCCTCCTTCCAACAGTGGCCATAAATGGGTGTCCAAAGGGAGAGAATAAAAATAGGGTAAGTACATATAATACTCCTGTCTCTCTATTTATATGCTTACATCCTTCCCTCTTGCTTCCACTGCCAGTCACTCCCAGCTCACCCAGCTCCTGACGGGGTTTCTGCCTGTTCAGTGGCAATCCATTGATTTATTCTCCATTCATTACTCCACTTTCCCACAAGAGATGTAAACTTTCAGCATCTACAATTTCCATGACGACAACCAGTGGCACTGGCCAGCACCTTCCCAAAGAACCTCCTACTCCTGATCTCCTTCAGGTGGGCTCTTACCAACTTCCTTTGGCACCTCCACGTCCCTGTGTCACAAGGCAATGAACAATTCCCATCCTCCTGGCGTCCTGCCCGATTTCACAGACCTCTGTCACGTCTCCTTTCCTTGTTCACCCAGCTGAGGGGTTCTAGCTCATTAGTTCTTCCTCACACAGAGCAGTTCCACACCTCTGAACAGCCTCGCAGCTCTTCTCTGAGCCCTTGGTGTCCACAAGTCTTTGGAGAGGGAATGATGAGAGCAGCACGTGTCTGTGACACAGGTAAATCAGGAATTTCTGTTCCATCACATCAGTGTTCCCTGTTCCATCCTCAGGACACTCCCTTATCTTTAGCTGGTTAGTCTTTTATTCCACCACTGAGCATGTGCTGATGTTTTGATGGAAATAACCATTATAACCCCAAAATCTTTGCCTAGAAATGGAGTCAGAACCTCCTCAATTTCACTCTTGCATGGAAATCAGCTCAGAGTCCATCATTTCATTAGGACTGCTTTAGGGAAGAGTCACCAGAGTCCCTATTTGGCACAGGCTTGCTGCTAAGGTGAACTTGGGACACACTGATCCCACTCAGCATCCCCTCTCCACCCCATGCTCTGTCCCTGCACCTACCCCACACCGCAATAAAACAGGATTTTAACAGACCTGGTGCTGTTTCATACAACCAATGTCTTCACATTTGCTAAATGCACACATAAATATTTCATAGAGCAGACAATGCTGCTCTCACATCTGATTGCAAACAAGATTATTTTTTCTCCCAAACAAATCCAATAACTTGATTATCTGCTCTGGTCTGTTCTTATTTTTTTCTGCTATACAATTTTCAAATATTTGCAGTTGTAAGTCTTTCAAAGCTTTAATTTGCTTAAAATGATTCACAAGCACCTTGTTAATCTTTTATCAGTTTTATTACAAACTGTAAACAAAACCCAGTTCTTAAATAATTAAAGGGCAGAACTAGCCCTCAGGCAAATGAAGTCCAGGAGGGAAGAATAAAAAATTTAAAAATCAGAGTAAGCCTGTCATTTTTTTTTCCTTCCCATCTACAGAATTGGTGAATCTAGCTTCAAAACAGAGAGGAATTCTACAAGAACAGATTGTGTGTGACATCCCCCCAGCCAGTTTCTCTCATCTGCTGTGTCCTGAATATTAATCCATCAAGTCCCTACATGTTACTGGTTACAGACTTAAACACACCACAGGCTCACAAGGCAAAAGTTGGGTCCCAGACAGCGGCTCCAAAAAATTCCTGTGCACTTCTGTGCACCCAGCACTGCCTGAGCCTGCTTCACTATCACCCAAAGGATCCCTCCCAGACAGCAGGGCTCCCCATGGCCCAAGGGAGGGGAGCTGGAGCACACTCCTGTCCCCTGGTGGCACCACGGCACCTCCTCCTGCCACCCCTGGGCAGAAGGATGGGCACAGCCCATCCCTGGGCACAGCCATGGGAAGACTCAGCTCCTGCCCACATCCCTGCAGTCCAGAGCTCCTGTGCCAGCCTGCTCTTGGCATAGTGCTGAAAGCAGCCCCTGCTCGGACAAACCCCACTGAAACCCCCAGAGAGGAGGCTCCAGGATGATCAGAGGGATGGAGCAGCTCTGCTGGGAGGAAAGGAGGGCTGAGAGAATTGGGATTGTTCAGCCTGGAAAAGAGA
This sequence comes from Aleadryas rufinucha, assembly GCA_013397815.1. Classification (NCBI taxonomy): domain Eukaryota; kingdom Metazoa; phylum Chordata; class Aves; order Passeriformes; genus Aleadryas; species Aleadryas rufinucha. The sequence goes on from VZTH01010362.1 coordinate 676,065, forward strand.
AGCCTCAGGGTGACCTCACTGTGGCCTTGCAGTGCCTGAAGGAGCTACAGGAAACATGGAGAGAGACTCTTTCCAAGGGACAGAGTGACAGGAGAAGGGGGAATGGCTTCCCACTGCCAGAGGGCAGGGTTAGATGGGATACTGGGAAGGAATTCTTCCCTGTACCTGGCACACTTTGACCCAAGAAGCTGCCCCAACCCTGCCAGTGTTCAGGGGCTTGGACAGGGCTTGGAGCAACCTGGGATAGAAGAAGGTGTCTCTGCCCATGGGACAGGGTGGAATGGGATGTGTTTTAAGGTCCCTTTGAACCTAAACCAGTCTATGACTTTATCAAACCACGAAGAATAACACTTTTGCAGATGTCCTCAATATGGCCAGTGTTGAATCAGGAGCAGTTTCTCTGCACCAGGAGCAGGAGTCAGCGAGGTCCAGCTGGGGGGTGTGGGCAGATGCCAGAGGGGAGCTGGAATCCTGTACCACAGACAGCTTGGGATGGGGGAACTCCAGCCAGGGATGCTGAAACTGAGGAAAAAGCCTGCTTGGAGCTCTGATGTGACAGTGGGTGACAGAGGCACGAGGGCAGGAGCTGGGTGAGATGAGGGTCCCCAGGCAGGAGCCCTCATACAGAAGACACACAAAGGGTGATGACAGTGCTGCATCTGGTCACCCATAAAAAGGGAACTGCTGCATCCTTACCTTGCTGGAAAACTCACCTCCAATTACTCAGATTGAGAACTGTTAATTGATGTAATTATCACTGCTATTACAACCTCCTTTGGCATCTACCGAGGCTTCGGCCCAGCTGTGCTGAAGAACGGTGCTCACTGTGGCTGCACAACCATTTCAGGAACTTTGATACAAAGCTTCCAGCTTTCTCATGTATTGAGAATTTCCTAAGGTATTCAAATTGTATTTCCTTCTTGTTACCAAAAAGACCACTTCTAATGAAACTTTCCAAAGCATTGCAATTGGAAGAAAACCTAAGGAACTATGAAGGCAAGACTGAGCAAATTCTAATTATCTTTTAAAGGCTACACTACCATGCACACAAAAATGGATTTAAATGCATTACAGACCTAAAAACGTGTAATGGATGCATTGCTAGCCTATTACATGCAGTTCATTGTGCAAAGGTTTTTGGTTGTATGTTTTGTGCAGTGGGCTGTAAAAGTTGCTTAACAGAAGAAAATACATTTGATTAAAAATTTACATCAGAAGAATGTAACGGGTTTTTTTTTTCTTTGCTATTTTATCTGCCACTGACTATTCCCATCAGTATTCAGTTCTTCTCAGTCTCACAAGTATATGCAAAAAACAAGGACTAAAGATGAAGAAGTTTGAGGTCTAGATCCCAATTCATATTAAAGACAAAGCTGTCCAGAAGCTGGCTCCAGGTGGAAAAAGAAAATGAACATATTCCCACTTATAAGTGGGAGGACCCTAAAGTGTCATTGAGGTGCTTAAATAGTTCTGCTCCAGTGACTCCCTTTGTGAGAAATATCAAGGGGAAACGGGTGGTGCTTGGACTTCCTAATGCTGCAAGTCCCATGGGGCTCCCAGCACCTGCCTGGGCAGGAGCAGCCCTTGAGTCCTCCTGACACACAGGATGCAACCACTGCCCCAGATCAAGGAAGAAAAAGTCCTTTAAATCTCTATCATATTCCCAGAAAAGCCTAAAAAACTTAGAGGCCCTTACTGATAAACATTCAGAGCAAAAAGCAAACTGCAAACGTTCAATCTGCAGCACTGAAAGAAATCAGAAAGATTTTATGGCTTAGTTAAACACCCTTATCCACAACCACTTAAGAACTGGTCGGACTACCAAGAATTGGCAGAACTGAGAAAGATCCATTTAAGTCAAAATAAATAAGCAAATACATAAATAAAGCAAAATAAATAAATAAGCACTCCAGTTGGTTCCACAGCCCATGAGCATACTGATGTCTGTGTAACTCAAGTCACACCAACAAAGTGCTTATATAGCTTGGGTTATAAGATACCTATGTAACCTTAATATCAATATAACCCAAATCATGACCTTTTATCAATGTGACTTAAAGAATATCAATATAACCTTAAACATAGCTTTCTATACTTCTGTAGTCTGAATCATAGCTTTTACTTATATAGCCTGAATCATAGCTTCTACACCTATAACTTGATGCTTATAACTTACCTATAACCAGATGCTTACAACCTAAATGATAACTTTTGATACCCATATAATCTAATAGGAATAACTTTTTATACAATGTAATAGCTAGTATATAGCTAACTAGTTGCTTATGTGCAGAATAAAGAAAGGGAAAAAAAATAAAAGAAGGAAGAGATAATTTACCAAGTGTATAGCTTTAGAGATAAGTAAGTGTAATACTAATGAGAAACTGGCAAGCCAAAGCCAATTATCCACAAAACAAAGAATTTAGACCGGCTAAGACCAGACGGACCGAAGAGCATCATAACTGCGCACGGCTCGAAGACAAAGGTGAAAAGTTCAAGTGCGAAGAAGACTTTAGAAGCCTTCATCGAAGACCCCTGAAGACCCCCGAACTGGGGTGAGTTAGGAGGAGATATCCCCCTCACCACCAGCGCTGCAATAAACAAATACCTGCTCTATAGACATCGGTCTATGGGGATTTATTTCCAGCCGATCTTTCGGGCATCAATACGAAAGCCAAGGAGCTGGGTCACCCTGAGGAGCCGACCTCCCACCCCTCTGGGGCTGGAGACTCAACAGGGATGGAATTCCTTCCTCTGGCTCCCAGCTCTGCCTGCTTTTCCCTGGGCTTACCAGGCCATGGAGACACAAGCCCACGTTCACTGCTGGAGCCCCAGCCCAACCTGGCCTGCGAGGCTGGAATGAGGGAAAAACTCCTCAGACCCACTTGCCAGCCCCGGGCAAAGCACAGCAGCTGTGCAGGCTGCATCCACCACTGGCAAGCTCCTTGTGTCCACAGGAAGGGCAGATAAAATCAAAATGCAACAATGAAAGGCCAAAACATGAAGCACAGCAGCTCTGTGTGACAGGGCTTAGTGGCAGTCACAGGGTCACACGGCCAAACCAGGCAGGGGAAGAGCTGAGCCCAAGCGAGCACAGGCTCCTGAAGCACAAGGGCACATCTGCATTAGAGACAAGGACAAAATTGTTCCCTGGGAGGGAGGTGAGGCCCTGGCACAGGGTGCCCAGAGCAGCTGTGGCTGCCCCTGGATCCCTGGCAGTGTCCAAGGCCAGGTTGGACGGGGCTTGGAGCAGCCTGGGACAGTGGAAGGTGTCCCTGCCATGGCAGGGGTGGCACTGAATGATTTTTAAAGACCCTTCCAAGCCAAACCATTCCATGATTTTATGATTTGCAGTAATCTGTATTTACAAGTAAATTAAATCCCTACATCTGTTTTCCTTGATTATGCCCAATCTCTGTTCACAAGAATATAAAATGACAAATCTCACTCATTTCCCTAAAATGCTGTCAGTCACAGTTGCAACACGATATTAAAAATGCAAACTTGTACTATTCATAGGCAGGAAAGGAAAAATTGAAAAATTTTAGCAGCTAAAAGTGATAAAAATAGTAAACCAGGTGTCTGTGCTGAGTAATTCAGGACAACATAACCCTTTGCTGATCATCCCCATCAGTTTAAGGAGTAACATCTGATTTCACACCTGCAGAAATCCATCTACAAGGCAATGAGGAAAAGAAGTAGCAAAGATAAATAAATAAAATTAGCACAATTATCTCCAGCACACACTTTTGGTGAAGAAGCAGGTGGGTTCCCACCTCCCAGGCAAGGATGGTGTGAGTGCCAGTGGAACAGGGAGCTGCTCTAGGAGCAGCCTGGATGATTCCCTGCATTCCTCCGATGCCTCTGGGCGTAGCTCTGACCCAGAAAGTCACCCACTCACACAGTGATCCCTGACTCCACCAAGCCAGGGGTACAGATTGCTGGGAGAGTTCATCATTCCAGGGAAAATGAATGTTTTGGTGAGCTCAGGTCACCCGGCTGGTTTATCACCTCAGCTGTCAGGCTCTTTAGAGCACTGTTTTATGCAAACACTGTGCACTTTTCAGTATCTGGACTTATGAAAAGGTGTTCCCTACCCCAGCAAGGGGAGGAAATGGTTTGGGATAAAAAACCTTATTGTGGGGAGTGGGAGGGAGAAGAGGCTGTGCCACAAAAGAGATAAATAACCAAATCTTTGTCAAGTTACTTTTAAAAGGGACAAGACAAATAACGAGCAGAGTCAGGGATGAAAAAAACCTAAATTCTCTAAAAATACAGCCAACTCATGAATTTCCAGCTGCAGAGCAGCCCTTTCAAGTTGCAACTCTCAGTGCTTGTCGAGAAAGATGCTTCCTGCCTCGATCCCCCCCAAGAGCAGCACGGTCTAATGGAAGCCACATTTGATGTGCTCTGTGCTGCTCACCACAGAGTGGCTGAATTACCGGGTGCAGACCTCATCACACTCTTAAAAAGTAATTTCAAACCAGGGCTTTGATTTAGATTGGCTTTATCCTTTACTTTCAAAGTACAACTGGTAATAATGTAGTCTGTGAGTTTAACATTTGAAACAGGGGTTCCATTTACCTCTTTGTACTTACTGGAGGAAAATGACTGTAATTGAAATCTTTCTGCTGGAAATGAAGCCCTTCTAACATTCAAAGTGGTTGCTTGTCCTTCAGGCTTTTTATTTTAGCTGTCAAAACTGTAAACTGCCTTTCAGAGTAGTGAGAGTCTTACAAGAGAGGATGAAATGAATGTACCCGGGATCTAGGTAGTGGGTGTTTTAATCTAATTTTCTAGCTAGAAATACAGCACTTCTCTCCCTTGGGCACTGCTGGGAACAGGAAAATTAAGCTTCGCTTCAGTTCAGCAATATCTATCAATGAACCTCAAACAAGGGACAGGGCTTTTCAAGGACAAAGCAAAACCTTTCAAGTCCTCCATTTTCATCCATAAGCTCCCTCAGATCCAGGCAGCAACACGTGAAGCCAGACTGCCCACTCACGCTGCCTCCCTCCACACATCTCCCACACTTTCTAGAATTTCACAGATTTTTTCCAAGAGCTTGCCTTTTTTCTTTCCCTGTCAGATTAAACTGATTTCCTGGTGTCAGCAATATTATTCACATGAAGCCTTTGAATCTTAATTCCGGTGTAAATGCACTCAGACTGAATACGGGTATTGTGTCCAAGTGGCTCGTGGCCAAGTGACCTTATATTAAATCTCTGAAAGGGTAAACATAAAAACTTTGGGGTTTATCCTGTAGGCTTCCTTTCAGTCTGTATTGTAGAATGTTAGCAATTAACTTGATAATAGACTCAAGATGAAGTTGTGCAGATTTCTATTTTAGTTAGTTGTACTATCTGGTTATTTTAATCACAACTAAAAAGGTGCTGCTGGGAAAAGGTTTTATCATACTTGTCTACACAACTTAAAAAAACTGTTAGGATGGCTGGAGCAAACTAACACACCAAAGTACATCAAGTGAACCAATGCCTTTCTCTCCTGTTTCCAGTTCCAACATGTCTTAAGGATAAAAGGGGACCATTTTTCAGGCTTTGTGTTGCAGCCACAGATGCATGACCACTTCCTACCAGTACTAACCAGCCACTGAGCAAGCAGGCAGATGACATGAATTAACTGATTAAGAGATGTCAAGGTGCCAGGTGGATGTGATGAGTCTGGAAGCTCCCAGAAGAGCTGTGAGAGTTCAGTCCCTGAAGCTCAGGCCAGTTCCATCAGCACACCTCGGTTCAGGTCTCTGTGCAGATAACCCAGCTGGGATGAGCAGTGTTCACACACAGTCAATGGAACAGTTTATGGCAGGAAAGCACAGTGATGCCAAGAGAATAAAACAGGTTGACAATCTATATGGGAAGGAAGATTTTTACAATATACAAGTTTCCTGCAGAGTTACCTCTGACACGTATATAAATATATATGCTTTATCAAAGTGGGGTCTTCAGACATCAGCATCTTCTGAAGTAAATCAAAAGGGAAAAAAAAAAAAGAAAATATTTGTGATGGCCAGAGGCAAGGACGTCAACTTCAGCAAAGCAAGCCAGTAAAAATGTCAATGAACTTCTTTACAAGAGAATTAAGAGGGAGCAGTGCAATGTCAGCACACACAGGGAGAGCAGCTCCAGTTCCGATTAACTGAGATACTGCACTGACGGGAGGGCACAGACCCAACCTCTCCCTAACCTAAAATGACCTCCCTTGAACAGAGATTATATAACACTTCCACATGAGGAGAGCAAACTTAAATTAATTTGGTTTTCACAGGCTGCTGCCAGAAGAGACATCACTGTCCTTTCTGCTCATGCAGGTACACCCTACAGGGCAGTACCCTCACGGTGAACTGACACATGCTGACCTGCCTGGAAACAAAGGCAGCACAAGAAAGGAATAAAACCAGCTCAGGTGGAGGATGGATCACCTCCCCACGAGGCTGCACAGGCACTGCTGCTGACAACGCCTAGCTGGGAGCGGGAGCACTCGCTCCTGCAGCAGCCCACACTCGTGTCAGCTGAAGGGGAGAAACTGCATCTCCAAGTGAGATTTTAAATCCATTTAGACAAACTGGTGTAAAAAGCTGGTTTGAGAATTTCAAAGGTTCTTCAGCTTAGCTCACATAAACCCAATTTCTAAGGCCTTGACAACATAGAGGAGTTGCAAAAGAATTTGACCTAATTTTTTAAGCCAGTGTGGTTACACTACTGCAGAAACACTTGTTTCATGGAGTGTGTGCCCAGCGTGTCCAGCCAGAGAACTGCACCAGTTTAATAAATTCAGCGTCAATTCACACCTAAGCCACACTAGCACAACTTTTCACAGGCAGACAAGACTGCAAGCTAAAGCAGAACAAGCCAAGCCCCAACTGCAACAAGAATATTGACACAAAATCCTGTGTTCAGCCAGGGGGTACCGCCCTACCAAATAGCCAAACCCAAAATTTCTCAGGAGCCTTCCATTAGGAAACCCCCACTTCAACCGAGAGGGATAACAGTCCCTCATCGCACAGGAAATCCAGTAAAAGACCAGGCATTCACTTCAGTTTTTGCCTTCCTAGGTGTGTGCATTATGGTTTGGGGCTTTTTTCCCCCCCAACAGATGAAGAGACTTGGCACCTTCCCTGGTGGATCGGAAGAAAGTCTTGTAAGGCACAAGTAACTGTAAGTATACAGATTAAATGGGTTTCCTGGATTTCATCCATGTTCAAATTTCCCAGGTTGTAGATCTCAGAAATATCTGTCTCTGACAAAACTGGTATGACAGGTTATGTAACACTCCACAGAATCACCCGGTGACAGCAGAGCAGGAACATTATCTGCTCTGCTCAGGGACTCCAGGGCTTTCTGGATCAACTGCAAGGGGTGACCAAAAAAAAAAAAAAAAAAAAAAAAAGGAACTGAATCACAAAATGTAAAGGAAAAAGAAATCACCATGAGTTTTAAATAGCCAACCTTACCCAGTGGTGATTTCCTCAGATTATTTCCAGGAAGTTCCATAAGCTAAATATGCTGAGGTGATTTGTTTTAATATAGATGTTTATAGGTCTGATGTAACTTTAGAGAACACAGAATTATTGCAGAGAAACATCAAGGAGATAATAACTGCCTAATACATTGGATTTTGCAGCCTTTTTAAGACTGCCCAAAACAAACGAAATGGAACAGTTACATCTGAGACTGTTAAATATGCTATTTGCAGCCTGGGATAAATGATAGGACAATCTTGTTAAATGAAATATATATGCTTCTTGTTAAATGAAATATATATGCTTTCACTGAGTGCAGTATAACTTGAGGCACAAAGGCAAGAAATAAATCAATGTGGGACTATTTGCCAGAATAGAAAATTTCAGACTAACAGCACATGCACGTGTTTTCCCTCTCTCTAAGAAGGGCAAGTTGCTAACTGCTCGAGGATGTTTAGGGAACAGATAGTGAGGCTGCTTAGTATTTTCATAAAAAGTTGTCTTGCTCTTTTCCCTATTTTGCTGGATTAAGGAAACAGCAAAGCTACATCACATTATGCCTGCATCCCAGCACTGCTGGCAATCAGATCAGCCTCTAACCTGGGGCAGGAAACCCTCCAGGAGATCTCCAGTGAAAATGCACCNTGAGGCACAAAGGCAAGAAATAAATCAATGTGGGACTATTTGCCAGAATAGAAAATTTCAGACTAACAGCACATGCATGGGTTTTCCCTCTGCTCTAAGAACAGCAAGTTGCTAACTGCTCGAGGATGTTTAGGGAACAGATAGTGAGGCTGCTTAGTATTTTCATAAAAAGTTGTCTTGCTCTTTTCCCTATTTTGCTGGATTAAGGAAACAGCAAAGCTACATCACATTATGCCTGCATCCCAGCACTGCTGGCAATCAGATCAGCCTCTAACCTGGGGCAGGAAACCCTCCAGGAGATCTCCAGTGAAAATGCACCACTGTTAAGCAGGTGCCTGCTGCAATCTTGGTCCATCCTCTCTCCTCATCCCCGTTCCTCTGCTTCCCCCAGGCATCTGGGTACCAAGGCACAGGCGAGATAAAGTGCAAGCTGAGTGTAAGAGGAAAATCCCACAGAAAACACTCTGTTCTGTGCAATGGGAAATACAGCAAACTCCACAGTAAACCCCCCACCAAAGACTCTTAGAATACATCTCAATACTTTTTGATCAATAAAACTTCTCTCTTCCAGTAATATTTATGGACAATTAAATACTTAGCTACTAAAGGAGAAGAAAAGAACTGACCTCCCTGCAGAACCAGGTCACAACTCATAATGGGCTTCACGGAACAAGAAATATTCCTCCCTTTCAAGCTCCACATGAGGAAAAAAATGCATCTCTACCATCTCTATTTTTATTTTTTTTTCCCGACATGGCACTGGAGGAATCAGATCTGAGCTTTTCTCTTCCACCTGCACCGTGCTGAAGTTGCTGGCACATCTGCAGCCCTGCTCCAGCTTTGGGCACAGCCGTATCTGTGGAGCCCCAGGAAAAGCGATTCCCGGGGACACTTCCAGGGGCATTGCCAGGGGAAGGGGAGCAGCTGAGCCCCAGCAGTGCCCGGGGACGGGCTGCAGCAGAGGCTGTACTTACCTTCTCGGCATGCTTGAACTTGACGTAGAACCAACTCGACTTGATCATTGTCTCACCTCCTGCCCTCGTTCCACGCCAAAATAGCGACCCAGACCTATCGTGCTGACAAGCAGCGTGCCGGCGCTCTTCCGAGGGGAGCGCAGCGTTCAGGCGACGGGCAGGAGAGCCGAAGGGACGGACGGGGAAGGCGCTGTGCCCCGGGAGCTCCGCGTGTCCCCTGCTGCCCGTGTCCCCGTGCCCGTGTCCCCTCCTGCCGCTCGCCGCGCTGCGATGCCGAGCGCTCCGCTGCCGCCAGCCCGGCTGCCCGACAGCTCCGCTCCTCACGGGGACTTCACTGCCTTCATCACAAATGGCACATGTCAGTAAAGCCAGGAGGCTGGCTCCGGCGCTGGCAGCCGCCCAGGACCATGACCTCCCCCAGTGGGATGAATAATGAATTCCAGCACTTCCCTCCAGACACAGATTAACACCTGGCTAAACATTATTCTGACAATGAGCCTGTCCGTTGCGAGAGCCCCGCACCCCGCGTTAACCCCTCGCTCGCCCACCAGGCAGGGCGGGGATGCTTTGGAGGCTGTCCCGCGATACCCTCCCCCATCGAAAGCAAGATTACAGGACTATATATAGTTTAGAAACAAGAAAGCCTCTTAAGCATAAAGCAACTATCTCGTTTCCGATTCTGCAGCTGCAGTAACGCTGCCGTGGAACCAGAGCGAGTCCTCAGGAGCCAGACTGGATCCCCCTTTCTCAGCTCCCCCTCTACAAACGCCCTTGGTAAGCTGTGATGCTGTCAGGCACATGTTTTAAAATAACATCTGTAAAGACATCTGTAAGGAAAAAAACCTAAACAAAACCCAGCAGAGCAACCACCGCTACCAATATGAAACCAATGCATAAAAAATCCCGGGAGGTCCCTGGTCAGAGTGTTTGTTCTGTCTGTTCAGAAACACTGCCCAACTCCCTGGCTCTGCTTTAAGGAGACACATTGATCTGGCGGCAAATCTCCCAGCTCTGTGCATGCCACGGAGCAGTGAATATCAAGTTTCAAACTAAAGGATGGATATAATCAGCCTCCTGTGTTTCCGCTGTACGCAGCCAGAGCTATCTGGCCCAGCATCCTGTGCCCAAACACTTCACGATGCACAAGCAAACAATGTCAGGAATCTCAAGTCCAAAGATGTGCCCTCAGTAACACATGTAATAACACAGATGGACATGAATTTGTTACACGGGTATCTGAACCTCTTTATATTTCCATACAGTGATGAGTGAGGTTCAGAATGTCATTACAGAAGTAAAAAACGTCACTTCATTTTGCTGCTTTAAACTGCTGTCTGGTTATTTAAGTGGGAGTCTCACATTATCCTATTCCAACAAAAGAGAATAATTTGCTTCTCATCATCTTCAGATCATGACTTTACAGATTTTTCTTGTCTCCCTTATATTACACCTTTTGGGGACTAGAGACTCCCAGACTATTAAATTTCTCCTTACAGAAGGCTGTGCATGTCTCCACAGATCCTTTTCATTACTCTCTGTACCTTTTCTAGGTCTGGGTATCTTTTCCACAGGCAGAGTGAGATGGAATAAATACATTTACCACTGACTTACCATCTCCTACTATATGTAGACACAGGAGATACAAAGCAGATGAAACAGACCCTGAAACCTAGTCTGTCAATATTACTCACCTAAAAAGTACAATCAGTGCTGATAACAGTGTCAGTGCTTTATCTGAAAGGGGTGGCTGTGACAACCTGGCTACTCGGTCACCTGCCAACAGAGGTTTCAGAACTTTTCATAAACTAAGACTTACACAGGGGATCCAAACACCAATACTGACCAATAATGGTCACTGCATCTGGGTGGAGCTGAGGCTGCTCAGTCCTGCTCTGCCCTGAGACCCCTTCCCTGCTCAGCCACACTGAGTGTCAGGTGCCTGCTCTTCCCTGCTCAGACAGGCAAGTGGGATGAAGCCTTTCCAAGCCCCCTCTCTGCAGTCAGCTGGGCTGGTTCAAGTCATGGCCATCCATGGCCACAGGTGTCAGAAATGACTTTCCACTGATGCCACAGAAGAATATTCCCCCTCTCCCTGTAATTCTGCACTCCTATGGGACAATTAACCTACGCTAAAAGGGTGGTAAAACACCCCAGCCGTTTTTTGGAACTGGAGATGTCAAAAATAGATGAGAAAGTCTCCTACAAGGAGCAATGTAAAAAAAGTTAAAACACTGCTTTTTATCAGCACCTTCTATTTTCTGCACCTAAAAAGCTGGTTTTTTAAAGTAGCAAATGAATAAATGGGACAGGTCTGGCTGTGGATTTGATTGAGATCAGGTCAGTGCAAGAGCCTCGCTTCCTCCCCAGCTGCTGCTGTTCCTCCGGTCCCTGCGGCAGCGCGTTCCCTGCCAGGCCGGCTGCAGACAGCACGTGTGAGCACAGCGGCGGTGTCAGGGGCAGGGCTCACCCCGAGCAGGGCTCACCCCGAGCAGGGCTCACCCCTGCCCCGCACGGACACCGCGCTCTCTCGTTCCAGCTACGGGGAGCCCGCTGCGTGCACTGCCCCGACCCCCGAGGGGCCCTCGGGGCAGGAGCAGGGGGCGCAGCCAGCGCGGAGGCGAGAGCCGACACCGCGTACCAAGCACAAACAGCTGTGGCTCACAGCAATTACCAGGCCCTGGATGTTTTCCACTGGTTCATTAGCATCTGGCAGGACCTAAAGTTCCAGGGTCACAAACCACAGAGCTATTATTTTATTTCAGGAAAATGCACAGCGACATCCCTCGAGAGCTGTCCTTCTGTAATCAAAGGACAAGTGCAGCGCAGGGAATGGAGATGTGGAATTTCCAGCCATCACATCCCCCAGCTGGGCAGGGTCGAGCCCATCACACCACAGATTGCTCGTTTTGTGTCGCGCTGTTGAAAGCCCCCACATCAGCATCCACAAACAGCCCCTGGCAGCGCCAGCAGAGCCTGGTGATTCCTTACAGCACTGACAGCTGGGTGGGTTTGCACACACACACAAAGTACACACCAGCTTAAGTTTTCAACACTTCATTCATCTTTGCAGTAGAACAAAATACACGATTTATTTTCAAACCTACAGCGTCAGCACTTTCTCTGAACTGTATTTGGCTCTCCTGTTTTATAGAGCTATAGTCTGTGTGGTGCATGACACAACAGCTTCACTCAATTCACTTCCTGGGGACCTGCTGCCAGACAAACACCTCATCGGATAGGGGTCTATCCCTCAAAGTGCTGCACTCACCTCCAAAACCCTGTTGGCCCACGCCTTCTCTTTCAATCACCCATCAACAACATCAAATAACATACTATTCCTGAGTTTGTACAGCCAAAATCCCAATTTGTTTTTATATGACCCCAAAAAGGGAACCATGCTTTGGTAGAATATTCACAATTCTCCCAGAATAATCATACTTTGATTATTCAGCAGGTTTTGCCCTACTCTAATAAACCATTTCAACTGTGAGACAGTGTAGAAAGGAATTGAAATAACCTCCTTTTTAACAGACCATTGGTTCTAAGCCTTTTAATACACCCTAATGTATATTTAGATATCGATCCACGTTCATTTCAATTATTCCCCGTGACAAAGCTGATCACACAGTAATGCAATGTGCAGTGTAACACTGAGTACTGAGTTGGTTTTTAAGCCTCCTAACAGCAGTGGGCACCTCCTCCTCTTCTCTCTGGCTTTGGGTTTGTTGGTAAGTCAGACTAACATCTTGGAGCCACACGGGAGGGGGGAAGGAGCAAACCAGGCACTATTTCACCTATTTTCACTATTTCCTGAGGCAGCAGAAATGCCTTGAAGAACCCACTTGCATGGCAGAGCCAATCCTGGAGGAAGCTAAAGAGCCCTGACCCTTATGCCAAGCAAAACCAACTGTGTGTGTGCAGAGGGACTAAAGCTAAAGCAAGATGGTGCATTTGCAGCAGGGACTACATCCAAGATGAATTACAGCCATTCCTGTGTTCTTGGCACTATGAGAGCAGAAAATCATCTCCCTCCCTATTACCATAATAGCTTTCACACTTCCCAACCAGCAGAGTGAAGTGTGGGGATGCTCAAAGAAATAGCACATAAACAACAAGCAGAAAGTTTAGATAAATAGGAAGATCCCGTCTCCAGAAAATGTTTACAGCAATTTTTATAATTAGCCTGGGAGGGGGGGAGAGGGAAAAAAGGCAATTTGAAATAAGCATAAATAAAAAGGATTTTGAAATGTTTTTCACAGTTCAGAATGGCTCCTAATGTAGCAGCCAAAGCAGGGATCCCTGGGAGATTAAATGAAGCTGAGAGCAAAGCTTGTGGGATCTGCAAGCTTACTAAGAGAGAAAGTTTGTCCCAAATTCAGAGAACTGCAGAGTAACTTGGATTCTACAAATGAAGTACAAGTGCTGAAGTTCCTGCCTGCCTTCCACCACGCCCAGCACTCCCCCAGCTCTAAACTAGCAAATACCCAGCTCACTCCCAAGCACCCAGATTCCACAGCAGCCTTTCTGATTTAACCCAGAACCACACCAGCTTTGTATTCCAACACTTTACATCCTAGAAGGCTTCCCAGGGCACGGACAGTGAGGAGAGGGTCAGAGTGCCCAAATTCAAACAAATCAATGGCTACATCTCAGAAGCAACAGAAGAAATGAAGTGTCTGCAGCCTCCCGAGGCCGGTGCTGCCAGGCCTTTGTGGGTCACAGGGAGGTCCACAGGGAACTCTCATCTTCCAGGCTAATAGAAAGCACTGTGGGATTTGCAGTCTTGTTATTAACATGGTAACAATCCCATCGTGTACCTCAGGACCCCGCTCGCCCATCAACACCATCTGCTCTTTCATCTTGAGTGCTGCCGAGTAATCCCATCATGAACATGCTGCTGTCAGTTCGGGCTTCTGTGCACGTCTGCAAAGAAACTCTCCAGGTCACTGGTCTGAAGCCAGTGTGGGCTGGCAGGACCCAGGAGCCCTCATGCCTTCACCCCCACTCAGAGCAGGCACAGGATGGGCTGCACCCCATGTCTGGTGCTCCTGGGACTGGCACCATTTCAGCCCAGGAGACAACACCACCACCACAGTCACCCTTTACAGAAAGATTTAATTTTTTTTTCCCAGTGACTTAAGAAGTGCAAGTGACATTTTCCCTGGCAGCTCTAAGCCCTGTCAGGTCTGTCAGTGCTGTAAGGTCTTACAGCTGCCTTTCCCTTGGAATAGGATAAAGCCTAATAAGTCAGGCTACCTGACTCAAAGAGAAAGGGTACAGATTAACGTGAGAAAGCCAGGCTGAAGTACATTATCTCCCCCAGCAAAGTGTCACTTTGTAATGAGTTACAGTCAGGGGTAACCCAGCTGTGGCACATGCTCAGCTTTCCAGGTGAAATTATGGCTACAAGGCACAACCACAGAACCCTGAAGGATTCAAAGACACCTCAAGGCAGTCCACAGAGGACAAGAAACAGACATTTGCTAGTGCTCCACAACCTGCAAGAGACAGACTGAGACAGAAGCAGGACAGCCCATGAGCCTGGCACACAAGAGCTGGGCTCATGATGGCTCACAATCTGCTACTTCTGCCACACTGAGTTAGCTCAGGGTGCAGTAAGGAGGGCTGCTGATGGTATATGATATATATGTAACTGTGCCAGGAAGTCACGTGTGACTCTCTGCAGCAGTGGGAGGCAAAGGTGGCTTCAAATGTCTTTTTGACCTCTCTGAAAGAAGAAGTGCAGTGCTATAATCTGTAATTTAAAAAACAACAATAATTGCCAGCTGAACAAAGTGGCTTACGATATTAAGAGATCAAATGATGCTTTTGTAATCCTACACAATGGTTCTGCATTTTGTTCCCTGGCTTTCTGGTTTCTGGAGCTCCAGCACTATTTGGACAGGGGTTTATTACCTTGAGAAAAAAAAGTCACTTCTGAGACTATACCAGTACTCAAAAGTGTTTGAAATGACACGATTCTCAAATGCAGAAAGCAGTGATTGCTGTGACATTCCATCATTTCCTCCTACTGAACACAGCTCTGCAGTACGCTACAAAGCTGTGAGTATGGATCTCCCTCATTTACACATGGAACAGGGATGAGGGAGCAATACATCCAGTGAGGAAAGGAGGGAGCAGAGAAACCCCTGAAAAAACAGGACCTTTGCATGCAAGGTACATATTTACACTGAAGCACTAACAGAAGTTCCCTTTGAACATAAAAGGGGATTAGATGGCAGGGCACTAATGCCCACAGCTAAATCAAGTCCTGTTCAGCAAAACGTCTGACATTAAAAATCCCCAGCAGCACAGATAAGGCTGCAGTGCCAATAGCTCCTGCACCAGCCACGGACACAGGGCAATTTACACCTCAGCAATGAGTGCTGTAACCTATTTAACACCCACCGAGGCACGAGGCCAGGCACAAGGACAGTGACCAAGGACCAAGGAAGGAATTACACGGAGCTCTGGGGTCCCTGCAGCCATGCTCAGCACCGAGCAGGTCTCAGATCCCAGCTGCCCTGGGCAGCCCACCATGTCCTCACCACAAGCACAATGACCTGTAAACCCAAGGCCACCTTTGGCATGATTGAAAATTCCTCTTGTGCCACACAAAACAGGAGATCCAGCATACTGCAGGAAGGCAGAGCAAAGAAACAGCCAGTATCTCCCCGGACACAGGGCTGCACATCCCAGCTCCCCAGCACAAAACCCCCTGAAAGGTCCTCCCTGAGGCCGGGCAGGTGCCTCACCTGTGTCCCTGGGAAGTTCCAAAGGTTCTCATCCACCAGGCTGCTGGGATCAGCTCTGAGGATGGTCTCTGTACTCACCAAGCAGAAAAAACACCCAGACAGAAGCAGCCTGGAGCCCACAGCCAGAGCACACGTGTTCACGCGTGTGCATGGACACCCACCCAAAACACAGCCAGGCCACCGGGACCCGCACTGTCCCTCCATTTTCAAAATAATTCTTAATTCTTGTGAAGTTTCTCTTTAAAAATGAGATTTTTTTCTTTAATATTCATTGACTTCTAGTTTCCTTCCCACACACAAGGCATTATTTACTCTACAGTGGCTCGGTGCATCAATTATGGTAATAGTTTGTGAATAACATTTGCATTATGGGAAAATGAGCCTGGTTATTTAGCACTAGCCGAACCATCCCTCTGGAAAATTGTCACAAACACACGTATCATATGCCTCCACTTAAACAGATCTCTAATTACACTAGTTTATTAAAAAGAGACAGCAGTTTTTTTCTCTCTGCTTTTTTTCCTAAATCTCCTTTCTGAGAGCAGACAAACATCTACAGAGCCCTTTCCCTTACTCAGACACCCAAAGGTGAAGGCTAATGACTGCTGCTACCATGTCCTCTTATTTTACACTGAGATGTTAGGGGTGAAAAGCATCTTCTACATTAGTTTCCTTTAATGCAGAAAGTGTGGCTCAGTAATTGTGGCATTTGATTAATGCTCCGTTTCAGTCCCTTCGGCTAAATTCCAGGCTCAGTTCAACTACTGTAAATTCTGGTTAACATCTGTATTACATCAGCACCCCGGGTTTATATTCCACAAGCAGGACTGCCTAGGCACTGAGCACGGAGAGCACCACAGTCTGTACTTCCACCAGAGCAACTGCTCTGCTCCCTGGTGAGTTTAAACTAGCAAATAAGGAATTACACCTTGTGTACTGTGTCTGTGAGTACCTGCCTAAAGGCTTGTCAACTTTTTTAAGCAATTGAGAAAAGGTAAGAAATATTGCAACAGGGGGTGTTCAAAAAAAAACCCACAAAAGCACCCCAGAAAAATGAACAGCTTTGTGCACTGAGGACCTGTAGTACCCAAATTCACGGCATTTCTAACACTCAGACTGCAAAATTCTTGCAAATAAACAGTTATGTTAGTGCACAGCAGCTGTTGGCTCGCTTTTACAGTGCCCACTGTCAGCTCAGGTATATTTGGAGAAGTTAATCAAGGCTTCAGGCTTTCTTAGAGCACCAGGGCTTTCCACAGAGCACCAACTGCTGTCCTTATCCGTAAGAAATGCACAAAACTGCCTCTTTGCCTGGAAAGGGAGAGCAACACAGTCAATGATCCCAGCAAAGGAACTTGGCTTGGAAGGTCACACATTGTACTGTGGACAAGAGAAGCTGCTGATGGCATCAATCTCCACAGGCAGTCCCACATCCAGAACTGAACTTTCATAGGGAGAGTATGCTACAAAGAGACTTAAAATAAGCAAAATGAAAGTGGGAGGGGAGTGGCACAGACAGGAACACAGTGGTACCTGAGATGATGCATCCTGTGCTGCACAAAAATGAGCTGGCACTGCTGTGTGCCAGCAACTGCTCCCCAGGCTGCTGGGCAGAGCGTGGTCCAGGGCAGTAATGAGATAAGATAGTTGTTACTTATCATAGTTCTTTCACAGCCCATGACTTGGTGATGTCAGGCCAATTCCAAAGTTTCCAGCCAAGAAATCATCCTAATGAGCCATCTCAAAAAGCAGTCAAAGATTCCATAGGCTATTGACACTGAACTGCAGCCTTGCTGTTCAGCCAGATGTGAAAACAAAATAACAATGCTGGACAAGCTTTAGTTTGCTCTACCTGTGTAACACCTTCCCCCTGAGCTCCGTGGAAGGTACACAAGCAATACCAAACTCCCTTTACACCCAGCACAGCACACCAAGTGTTCTTTCTCCTCTAGTGATGAAATTGAAACTGGTCTTACTCTGTACCAGCACGTGGTGTGTGCATTTGGAAGTTGCTCTAATGCCCGTATTCCCAGCTCTGGTATGAAAATCTCCACAGCACCAGCTCCAGCAGTGGCACCAAGTGCAGTGTGCTGCACCTCACACACAGGCTTTCCCAAGATGGGTGAGGATGGAGGTATAAAGCAGAAATTAGTTATTCCTGTGATACACTTGAAATTTAAGTATTAGCTTGTATTGAAGCTCTTGATCTAACAAAGTATCATTATAAAATGCACAATCAAGCCCAAAAGCTCATCCCCATCCTACCCAGGCAATGCTACACTCACCAAGCAATACCAAATCCCACCAAACCTTTTCCCTCTGCTCTGGCCAACTGAACAGCACAGCACCACGTGTGCCACAGGGTTCAAAAGCAGTGCTTTGTGTCCTGCCTCAGCAGGAAAGGTGTGCTTGTTTTAACAGCAAAGGGACCAGGCTGGCAGTGCTTGACAAGTCTGAATCAAAGTGTCTGCAAATAGAATGGCAAAGGTCAGGCTGATGCTGCGAGCTGGCACTGCAGCGATGTGCCACGAGCTCCGTCTCTGCTGGAAAAACGTTCAGCTCTTGTCTTTGACACTCTCCCCTGCTACACGTTTATCTTCCCCATCCTAAGAGAGGAAAGATTAAAACAGACATGTAAAAAGGATGAGGAAAAGAAAACTGCAGGATAGTCCCCTCCCTCATTTTAATTATTGATGCAGACAGCCTAAGCAATCTGTAAGCCATATACATAATGTATTTACTTGAAAATCCCAGCAAATCCACACGGTATTACAGAACAAACTACAAGCTGATCTGGGAGCACTGTCTTAAGAACTGGGTAAGCTGTCTCCATGTACTCAAAAATCTGTTTGACAAACGGAAAGATTAGATTAATGTTAATAACGCTAACGTGCTCAGCAGCACTCCCTGCCCCAGCAACGGGCTTTGGGTGCCCAGGGTCCTGTCTTTCATCCACACCAGATCAGTCTGTGCTGCAAACACTGCTTGTTTAGAATGACAAAGGCAAGACTGGCTCACGTTCTTGAAGCCCCCCCGATTTGATTATACACCCCATCAGTAATGTTTAGGGATCAGGCAGAAAGCAGCAGATGTTTTACATAGCAAAAGACCATGTTAAAAAAAAAAAAAAAAATCACTTCTTGAAACAGCTGCTTCTAGGTTTGGGGCTAAGGTGGGTGGGTGGGGTAAAAGGGAAATGGGGGCAAAGAATCAGACTTCAGCCTGACTTTGGTGAGAGATGCTGTGCCCCCCTCTGCTCTGTCACTGACTGGAACCACCTGGACAAGAAATGCATTCATTAAAAATAACACTCCCTGCAGAGCTGAACAGACAGTGTAAGCAGCAGAAGGCAGCACAGTTTACTACAGCATGAAAATGCAGAATCTGTAGCTCATTGAGCCATTCATTGTTTTAATCCTGAGTTCCATCTCACTCCCTAAGAGACTCTGGACAGCCAAGGCTTTCGGCATCTGCACTGAACATCACTCCACGAGCTTGTGTGCCACAGCAGCGAGGAGGGCAGAGGATGGGCACTGCCACTGCCACCCCACAGCTCTGGAGAGGGCACAGTGAGCCTAAGGCCAGGCTGAGCCCTGCAGGTCCCGGTGAGCCCCACCACCGCCTCCTCACGGCCCCGATGCTGCGAGACCCCTGCGGCACAGCAGAGCCTGTTTGCAATTTTCTTCTCAACCACCAGTACGAAAACACAAACCTTCGGACAAACGGATCCTTCACTTCCTCCTTGCTGCTTTTAGTGGTTTCTTTAATCTTTTAAGCTTCTGGGTCTAATCCAGCAGCTGCCATCAACAGTACTTATACAACTGCAGGGGAGGGAGGAGGGAAGGAATGGGATACACCAAATCATGAAACACATTTGCTGAGCAGCCTCTTTGTTCTTACCACAAGTGAGTGCCTTTGGAAGGTATCTGCTCACAGCCCAAACACATTTATGTACATCTACCTGTGATGTCCTCTACTGCCTTATCTATAAAAATGTGCTTTAGAGAAATGCTACAAATGAATCAGATGACACGTGAGCTGGCACGCAGCAGCACAGCGTGGGCAATGAAATGGGGGATCTCTACAGTAAGTAGCTCATGCATGAATATTCTATAGGCAGACAGCTCCCAAGATGGCAAATGCTGCTCTTTTCTGAAACCTGAAAATATTTAGTGGTGTTCTTCGAGGAAGGCTCCTGGAGTCAGTGAACATGCAGTGAGTCTGTTCCCACTGCAACAACAGCAGAAAGCACATTTCAGACCTCCTGGCAGGAAAGTTGAACACATGGTCTGACAGCAGAGAAAAAGTTCAAAATCCAAAAACAAAGAGAATCAAAAATTGTTACGAATTCATTATTAAAAAATGAACAAACAAACACACCCAGAAGGACTCTTGTATTGAGCACCAGGATCTTGCAATTTCTGCAAGATGCCAACAGTTGTATCTGTGCTAAACCCCACCTTTAAAGGGGCTGGGTTGGAGGGCTGGAGAGGCACCAGGTGAATAAATTCTAGTTCCTGGTGTTCCCAGGACACGGCACACACAAATGCTCTGTTCGTGCTGTGAAGTGAATTTGCTGGTACATCCTTCTCTTTGGGCACAATCTCATCCCCCAGCATACTGACATCTACATGAAGTTTCTAAAAATAGCATGTCCTTCTTACATAAACATGACATAAAGGAATTAGGTGACAGCTGACCAAAAGCATCCCTTTAAAAGGCAAACTTTGCTGAGCACCAAGTGCAAGCAACACTTAAAAGCAGCCAAGCCTTTTTGTATTAATTGAAGACAGAGGAAAGCTTTTAGATAAAGTCCCAGTTTGCCTGGAAAGGAAAGGTATTTCCTCTACACACTGACTCAATTACTCCTATTCCCACTTATTTATAAGTTAACGAGTTTTCCAATGGATTTCCAGTCCAGGAAAAGATCTGCAATAAGCACCCTTGCAGGTGCAGGTCCCACAGGAGCTCTGCTATTTCCATGGCAATGAAGAACTTTGTCTTTCAGGCAGAGGTACCATTCAGGCTTCAAAAACTCACCTAGAGTTTTCTAGAAGGAAAAGCTTCCAGAATTTCTAGAGTCTTTTTAAACTACATGACAGCTATCCAAACACAAACCAGAGAAGTATTAACTTCTTGCATCTGCAGGCGTTCTGAATAATTCTTCAGTGTCTCAAAGCTTATCCCTCCTAGCAACAAGATGAACTTCACCAGAACCAAATCAGTAATGCACAGGAAACTTAATATGCAAATGAGTCTGTAGGGAAAAAAAACAGTTTTACCATAACCTGGCTAATCCCTAAACCTCAGGGAACTGAATTATATATGAATTATTAGATCAGAATCCTCTCTATGCCAGCATAGAATACATCAGGGAGGTGCAGGGCACCAGGCTGCCAGGAGATCCCTGTTGTAGGATGGAAAGAGAATGAAACAATCACCCCAGAGATGCACAACTGAGAAAGCCAACACCACCCATCCCTGACGCCAGCCAGGAGGGGCTTGGTGCCATTTGCTGTGGAGGCAGGCGGGGAGCACAACCCTCAGCTGCTGGGGCTGGAGTCGCTGAGGCGCTGCCCGTGCCCCCGCAGCGCTCCCAAATCCCGCTTGGGCTCTCGATGACAGCTCCCAGGGCTCCATTTCACCCCGGGGGTCCCCTGCAGATGTCCCCGGCCGTGCAGGGCCCCACGGGCACACAGGGCTGTCACCAGGGATGCCCGTGGCTCCCCGGGGAGCCTCCTGAGCGTGTTTGCCCTGGCAGCTGTCGCAGTGCAATTAAACTCTGCGTTAGAAGCCAGCGCTATGCTGAGGACAACTGAGTGTTTGTAGGTTCAAGCAGTTCTCTGTTGATGCCAGCATCACACTCCCTGTTGCCAGGTAACAGGGCTGTGGCAGGATTTCCCCCCTGCTGATGCACAGCCTGCTGCGATGGCCGGGCAGACCCCACACCTCCTGCCCTGCTCCAGGTCGTGCTTAACTGTTCATTGAAATTCAAACAGACTGAGATCTCTCCTGGCTAAAGGGGTATCTAGGCCACATTACTTGGAAAAACTGGTTTGCAAGCCCCTGCAGAGAGCAATTATTTACCAGTGTGTCCAACACGCAGGTCACCCTCCCCTGCCAGCACACCCTCACAGACAGACTGGGACAGACTGCATCCCCCATCCTCCCTCCTGGGTCTGGTCTCCCAATCAGTACCCTCCTCCTCCTCCTCCTCCTCCTCCTCCTCCTCACTGCCATTTCCACAGGACACAGGTACAGGACACAAATAATGAGCTACTGAGCCAACAGCTACACCATCATCTGAAGGCATGACCCCAAATACTCAGTGTTAGGGTTAAATATCTCTCAGTGAAAGTAAGGCATGGAATAGGATTTTTTTCCCATCCTCAGTAAGTCACGCTGCCGGAGTTCCTGCCCATCTGCAGAATTTCCTACATTCTCCCCATTCTTGAAATTCAACAACATCTAGCTTGACTTGTGAATGGCGTTGGGAGATACCAGAATTAGGTTTTTGGATAAGCTAGGACTTCCAATAACTACACCTTTTAAGGTATCTTTGGAGCTTTGTTTTTCACATGTGCTATTCCTGCAAGTGTCAAAGCCTTCAGTGCTTCTACTGAGGCTTCCACTTCCCTCAGACCGCACAAACTCCATGCCAAGGAACTAAACTTCTTTTTCATTGTAGCAGAGCAAATACCAACCTTCAGCTGCAGGTTTTGTGCACTACTTTCTGATGGGTGTTAAAAAGCCCCCAGTAGTTCCTAGCTCTGGCCCAGGACAGCCAATGCAGCAGCAAGCTTTGCTATTATTTTTTCCATAACAGAACACATTTTAGATCCAGAAAAACGGAATTCAGAAAAAGGATTGATGTGTTTGAATATCGATACTGGCATCCGAGTCTTCTTCAGCCACCCAGCCCTGAAAAGCAGGATGGCAAAGAGCTCCTCACAAATGACTCTTGTTTCCCCCCTCAATGTTTTTATTCATTGGCTTCAACAGTGTTGCAAAGCACATGGGAGAGATGGGCCAAAGGAATGGGACAACATCCCCACATAAGCTGCTGCTAATAAAAGCAGCATTCAACAGTATTGCCACTTGCTGGTCACATTTTCCAAGGAGAACGACCAGAGAAGAGGAACAGCATTATGTGTGCCTTCGGGCTGTGTGACACGCAGCTTCACACAAACTCCGAAAGGAAGTCTGACAATCAGGCCCTTTGTTAAGCACAGCGTTTTTTGGGTACATCCACACACTTGATCCACAGCACATGCTGTATTGAACCAACAAATTCTACCAGTTGTCTGTGAAGTCCAGTATGAAAATCACTGAATTACAGCTCCCATTAAATTAAGAAGAAGTAACGAGTCCTCTTACATGTTACCCAGCAGGACTGCAGAGCTCGAGTTGAATAAAAAAAGCAGCAAGGTAAATTACTGGAGACGAACTTTCAAGCTAAATTAAAGAAAATTAAATCCTTTTCTGATATAATTTCATCATTTTATCTCTCATTTTTATACAATTACGTACTGATGGATTTTAGCCAGTTAAGAAAGATGATCCAGGTCAGTGCTTCTCCACCCTTTCTCCACTGAAGGACCAAGCTGTTTTGGAGAGGGAAAAATACAGTCTGAGTCCATGTT
Source organism: Aleadryas rufinucha (assembly GCA_013397815.1). NCBI lineage: Eukaryota > Metazoa > Chordata > Aves > Passeriformes > Aleadryas > Aleadryas rufinucha. Next base: position 699,562 of record VZTH01010362.1, read on the forward strand.
ATATTCCATGTTCTCCCTCCAGCTGGGGAAAAAAGGCTGCTACTGGAGCACCTATTGTTTCTTTAAACAGAACCATATTGATTTATTTATATAATAACACCTTAGTGTTATAAATTGGTACATTTTCATTAGGCACCACTAGCAAGCAAAGGCACATAGCAACATTTCTTCAGGAATGTGTCCACGTGCACAGGGGTGAGGGTGTTTATACTCTTTTTTAAAATTAGTTCTTCTGTGGAGCCTCTTTGTTGGCTTAGAAACCCTAGTCTGAACTGGTTTGAACAAAGCTACTCTAGTGGAAAACAGACCAGAAATTCCTTTGTTATAGTCATGCCTAAGTTTCCCCAGCTGTAAGACTTCATTTTACTCCACTTTTATTTAGTTGTCTGTTTTGACCATTAATGTTTGCTGTGCTCTGAAACGCCCAGACAGCAAAGCCTGATTTCGGGCAGCTGGAGATTCCCATCAGCCTGGCCCAGGTGACTCCCTCAGACACAGCTGGAGGATGGAAAAACAGAACGCAGAGGCTCTCAAAGGAATGGATCTTCTATCCCAGTTTTCACTGTCTAAATGGTCTCTACAAATGGCTGGTGAATCATGACTTTTGTTTCCATTTGGAGCAGAAAGGGAAGCAGCACCTTCAGGACCCCGTGCTGCTCAGAGCCTGACTTCTGCTCCTCGCACCCCGGGCTGTCACACGTGGGAAGTGATGCAGGCACAGGATTGCTGGTCCCAGCACACGCAGCTGGGGCTCCTAAAGAAGATTCAGGGCTAGAAAAGCAGGAGGAGGCCAGATGAATCAGTTCCATTAGCTCAGCATGCCCTACAGGAAGAACAGGGGGGCGATCCCTCAGACTCCTGCTTGCATTAGCAAAGTAAGTGAACACACACGTCCCCTCCAGCAGCTTGAGCTGTGGCTCCCCACGGACCAGAGCAGGGCATGGGGATTTGCTTGTACAGCTCTGCCTGTGCAAAATCTGTGCCATTCACACTGTCTGGTGAGTGCTTTTCCTCTGGGAAAAGTGTAACATATTCTCTTGAAGATCTGGATGGCCTCGAAATGATTGTGGGTTTGGGCTCAGACAATCAGGAGATGGAAGCACAGCCATAGGGTTGCAATGACACCTACTGATGAGGAAGGCTGAGAAAGGGACATGTGAAAGCAGCCAGGACCCCGAGTTCCCAAAGCAGATTACACCTCACTGAGTGCTTCTGGAAACACAAGGCTATGGCTGGACAAGTACACCAGAGGATTCTGCAAGGTAAAAAAGAGTCAAATCACTGTTTCTAGCTCCTATGAGCACAACACAAGGGAGCAAAGTTTGTACCTGAAGGAGTTTGTACCTACAAACCCGAGCAGTGTAATGGCTTGCAAAAAACCTGCTCCAGCAAAGAGGGTATCACAAATATTCTGGCAATACTAGAAAAGAAAATAAAAGCACATATTCTTTTCTTGGTATGATCTGACATAATATGAGTGTGAAATACTTTCTCCTCTTCTTTTCACATCTGCTGGTCACCTCCTCTAACGATGCACACCAGGAACCAGGGAAAAGAGAGGCACCATTCACCACTGGGACATGGGCAGACTGTCACTCGTATCCCTCAGACACACTGCAGGTGAACACAGCAGTGGGGAGTAACAGCTCCAATCCATAATGCAATGAGCAGATCCAAACTCAGATCAATACACTGCACTTCTAGCACAGCAGTCTGTATTTATTCCCAAAACACCAACATGCATGGGATACTTAAATCCCTTGTGCTTCCTAAGGATGGCTTCTGTTTTCTCCAAGTGAAGAAGCCAGGATGTAGCTTACAGCTTTTCTGTTAAGCAACCGTGGCCTCTGTGAACAGAGAGCGGGACAACAGCTGCTGCTCTGCAGCTTTGAAGGATGCCATCCATAATGACACTACACTGTCCCTTTTACTCAATAAACACCAAATTTAAAAATAAAACAGAACTCTCCTTTGATCTCTGGAAGCTCAGGAGGCTGAGATGGAGGGTGAGGGGAAAGAAGGGAGAAAATGAGCGCTTCTGTCAGGCAGTGATCCAGAGCACTTGGCAGGAGTGGAGGCAATGAATCCCCACAGAATGCATGGAAACCAATGTAACACAACAGCAAAACCATGAGAGATGTGGAGATAAATATGCTTCACATAATTTATTTTCTTTTAAAAAATAAAAGCTAATAAAAAAAATCTGTATGTCCCAAATATAAGACATTTTCAGAAGACTCTCGGCCAGGCAATTTGCTCCACTCATGCACTCCAGCAAGCAAACGTGAAAAGCTTTTCACACATATGCCTTGCCCTGGCCCACACTGGCTTTCCCTCCCATTGGGCCACCTCCTATTGCCCTCAGTGAGGATCAAATACTGGAGAAAAGAGAAAGTAAAGGTAACCACTCACACATGAACAACAGGAACACCAGGAAATGCAGAAAGCAGACTCCCCTGCTCCCAGTCCTGAATGGGAACCTGCCTGCTGCAGGCTCTGCTGCTTTGCGTTTGCCTGGAAGCTATAAATGTTATAATAAGGTCAGTGTGTACACAACCACCTCTCTGACAATAATTCGGTGCACCCAGGACCTTTAGGCCCCTGTTTGCCTACTCATGAGCCCCTTGTGAAGTGAGGAGCCAGTGGGAGGCAGGGGTGCATGAGGGACAACCCTTCACCTTCCCTTCAAGCATCTCCCACCTGCAAACAAGGGAAAATGCAAACAGACAACATGAACAGGAAAATAGGTCACACTTGAGTGATTTCAAACTTCAAAAATAGGAAGAGATTCAACACGGGAGCAGGGAAAGTGACAGGAGAGCGCATCACACACTTCTGACGAATCCATTTGATCCTGTGACTGATCAGACTTTTGCAGTGAGATTGCTTTCTAATTTATGCCTTTAAATGGAAATAAAGACCTTGATCTTAGCATTAAATCTATGCAGATAGATCCTTGAGGCAATACTTCTACAGAAAACACCAAAGTGCAAAGACATTAAATTAATAATGCAAACACTGTATGTGTGTCTAGAGTCACTCTGAGGATTCAGCAGCTGTCAAATCCTCCGGTAACTCCTGCTCTGTCATTTTGACTTTAGCAGTAATTGGAGATTTCCTTAAAACCTCCAGCCCAGGTGCCTTATCCCCCCTGAAGAGGCAGTGTTTGGGATGGACACAGTGGCAGTGGAAGGTGTTAGCTGTCCCCTGCCACTCAGCTGTGCTGGCAGGGGACGCCGGGCAGGCAGCAGACACCTGACGGGCTCCGTGCCGCATCAGCTCCCCCACACAGTGCCATAAAGTGTCAGTGCCAAGGGCTGCTGGAATTAGGATCACTGTTAGATTAGTTAACAGCTGTATAATTAGCCACGCTAAGCCTAGATGTTTCCCCTTGAAACCCAGTTTTTACAGTTATAAATAGCAGTGTTAATGATCTCCAGCATCACTGCTTACACTCGGAGCCCTCCCTCCTCCACCGGCTCTGGTGTCACTCACTGAATGTCACATTCTCCTGACTTTCTTGTAACAGCTACAGAAGGAGATTAAAAAAGAACTAAAAAAGGCAGAAACCAAAAATAAACCCCAAACTGAAGTGGACCAAGAAGGATTTTTTTCCTTACATGCATTAAAACCTTAGGAAAGAACAGCTGCAGCTTGTACTTAAACGGTACTTTCAAGCATTAACTTAATTACATTTCGCGAGAGTGGGAGGAGATGGTACCAACATTTCATACCCAGGTAAACTGAGACAAAGGACTGCAATAGTCTGGAGTCACATAGCAGGATGATGAATGGGACCCAGAATGAAACCTGAGTGCCCAGCACATCACCATGCTATTTACCAAATGGGATAAAACACCAGGGCACTCCAGCACTGAGATGTCTTTCATAAATCTGTCATGGCACACTACATGCTAATGAAGGGATATGAAGAGCATTTTTCTTTATTTTGAAGGTATTCAGTGCAGGAAAATTTCAAAAAATAGAGTTCACGCTCTTTAGATAAATTTGATTTGCCAATCTATGAATGCAGCAGAAGCCAGATTTGTCATCTCTGAAATGTGAAGTTCAGACAACACAATCCTTAAATCCTTTCTATACTGTTAATTTATCACCAGTAATATTATCATCTAACCAAAAGAATCCACCACATTCACCAATGATTAAAAATATTTCTTTTTAAACATTTGATCTCAGCAGAGCTTTCTGAAACTCTGCAGTGCGGCAACACAATCTCTGAAAGTGTCCATAGCACAGATTACAGATGCAGTTACTGTAAAAAATTTATAATACACAGATATTTTCAGCTGTTCCAAGTTTCTCACCATGGCTAGCACCACATGTCTGAGAGAAAGAGCATCTTTGGGGGTATAATACAAACTAATTCTCACAAAAGTGAGAATTTTAACAGGCTGTTTCTAGGAACACTGTTAGGACTTTAATGGAGTTTAGAAATGAAAATGTGAGACAAATGTGAGATAAATTGAACACTGCTGCTCACAGTTCCCTGTGTGGTTACAGTCAGAGCAGGTGGTCTGTGCTTTGGCATCCCAGGTTTCCAAAGGTAACCCCAGGTTTCCAAAGGGGGTACCCTCTCTCCAGCAGCACAGAGCCCCAGGCTGTGTGAGGAGGGATGGCAGACCTGAAGCAGAGCACTGTGCTTCCAGGATATTCCCTCCACAGTATATACAAAACATCTGCAATATTTCTCGAATCCACTAATTCTTGAATGCAGTGAGGAAACAAATCCCCTGAGGCCGAGGCTGCAGGGAGCTTCTGAGAGCAGTGCAGGACTCTGCTGCCGTCCGGCCATGCCACAACACGTGCTGTCCGTAGCTGCTGCTGCTCCTCCTCGGGACACTTCCCATGGGCAGGAAATCTCAGGATGCTTTTCCTTCAGAGAGGAGAAAGCAGTGCTGGCAGCTGAAGTGGTTTCCCCAGAGCTGCCTGAGACACTGCTCACCCAGCCCCCTGCTTCACCCCGAGGCACAGCGCAAGCACTGCCATCCCTCCCTGATTAATAAACCAAGAGCCAAATTACTCAAATCTTTGACTCGTGTTCCAGGGGCAGCAAGGAGCAGCAGTGGCACAGCACTGTGCTAAGAGCTCCTTCAACACAAGGCATAAACCCCTGCAATTTGGGATGATTTATCAGCACCCATGCGAGCCAGGTTTCCCCTAGCCAGGAGATCTGCTTGGATGTCAACCAGCAGAACAAGGAGACAAGTCTTTACACCAGCAAAATCTGAGAACATGTACTGTAAGCAAATCATAAACCCCAGAAAATATGTATTCTGTATTTTATCCATTTTATTGCTAAACAGAATTGTGAAAATCTGAACAAAACCCCCCAAAGCCAATCTTAACCCCAGAGTTATGGGCTCATGTATTTTAACAGTGGCTACTGATTTTGCTGACTTTGTTTTCTGGCCTCCCCACTTCACACACATCCCATCCCAACCTGGAAACATTTTCGGACAGAAAACTGCTCCTGCTGGAGCCTCTTTCAACGGGTCTCATCAAAAGTTCCCACCAGTCCCCTAGCAAAACTTTGCTTATTATTTTGTAGTGAGTGGAAACTTCTCAACCAGGCAAGCATGATATTCTCAAATGAAAACTATGGTTCTGGTGAACACTGCTTCTTTGAAGGAAAAAAATAAACAAAACAAAAAAATTAAGAAAGAAAATACAAAGAAAAAAAAAACTGGGGGTATAAAGGCTATAAATTAGCTTTCTTAGTGAAAACTTTCTAAGTTCTGACAGTCCTGAGCAGGATGCAATAACCTCTCCTGCAGTTTCTTCTCTCCTCCCCTCCCAGCTCTCACGGTGCCATCCCAGCGCCAAGCAGGGAAATCACAAAGGAAAAGCCATTAGAGAGGCAGCAGGCCATTACACTTAGCTGGTCAAGGGTAATTACCCTAATTAAAATACTGGTAGAGCTTGTAAATAGAAACAAGTGACTTGCCAAAGAAAAATCCCCAAACAACCCCTCTGCTCCCTCTGTCGTGTAACTGGTCAGGGCAGGACCTGCTGCCCCAGGTCTGCAGCACCTCTGACTGTGCAGAGCCATCTGTCGTGGGGACACTCCTGCAGCCACACCAAATGGAAAAATACCCGAGTTCTTGGAATGGAACTTCCTGGCTTTCTAAGGAAACACTGGAAGAGACAATCTGAGAGTGCCCAACAGCTGAGAGGAATCAATTCATGCTCCTAATCAGAGAAATTTGCTGTCCTCAGCAGCTTTGGTCCTGTACAGGGCCAGGAGCTGGACTTTGATGATCCCTGTGGGTCCCTTCCAACCCAGGATATTCTGTGATTCTGTGATTTGGGTGCTGCCTCCCTTCACCCAGACCCCACCCAAGTTATGCCTTCGGTTCTATTTCAAGCATCTGAGTTCCTGGGGTAATTAAGGCAAAACCAACACCTTGAACAAATTCCCATTGGAGTTTTTGCCCTGTGAAGTCACTGTGGATCACCCCCAGGCTTTGACAGAGCTGGAGTTTCACACCCAAAGCTGGTGGAAGGACTCATGACTATGGATTTCACTCTGCTCTCAATCCCCTCTGTGCTGTGTACTGTGGAAACACGAGGCGTTGCTCCGGCTCTGCAAATCCCCGGGACAAACCCTGCAGAGCTTGGCTGCGAGCGCACTGAGTCCACTGTTCCTGTGAGAGTTCCTGCATGAATATCTCCCCCCTCACACGAAGGAAGGAGGAGCAGAGGGCTCTTTGCCTCGTGGCATCGCTCCAGGCGTTCTCAAAGCCTGCAGTGGTGTTGCTAAAGAGCCAGGGATCCAGGGCTGTAACAGCTTTTGGCAAAAGCCTGCGCTGGATGGTGCTGAGCCAGGAAGGGACTGCTGCACTATGCACAAGGAGCCAGAGCCCAGCCAGGACAGCTCTGACCTGTGGTTCCCAGGGTGCTGATGGTTCTAGGACAGAAACCTTTCATCAGGGTAAAAACACATCCCTTTTTCTTTACACAGAGGGGCATTTTGTACTGGGAAAACAAGCACAGAAGATGAGAACTTGCTTAACATCGTCACCAGGCCACCAAAAAGACAGTGTCACCTGAGGCAGATCTGACACTTACAGCACATGGAAGTGAGAGGGAAATGTCCACTCTTGGTGGCTTTAGCAAAGCTCTGCTACAGGAGAGGGTGGCCACAAAATACAAGGTGTGTAAAGCAAAGGGCATCTGGGAATCAGGGGTGTGCATCACCACAGGTGCCCAGAACCAACCCCGCAGTGCTCCATCGGTGCAGCGGGGCCCAGGGGCAGCGAGGGCTGGCTCGCTGCCGAAGGGAGCTGCTGGGACACGTCCAGAAAAGCATTTGTCAGCACTCACACGGACACGGGGACGGGGATCCTTGCAGGGATGTAATCCGATGCACCCGCATCTGGCTGGCACACGAACAAGGCAGGCTTTCATCCCCGCGGGCAGGGCTGGAATCGCTGCCGCCTATTTTTAACATTTTCAATTGCTCGCAAAGCCGAGGGGGCTGCAAGGCAAGAGCCAGCCCCTGCTCTGCACACAGAGCTGCACCCAGTCATTGTCCCCAAACAATGAGCCTCCCCGAGCCAAGCTGCCTCCCGAGCCCCAGCAGCGCTGCTCATCACTGCAAAAGCTGGTATCCTTCGGCGTGTGACTCGGGGAACAGCCGGGATGAGGGCAGTCAGTGTGCTGGGATTTACAGAGGTAAGTACATGCAACGTGTTACCTTTACCTAGGGACAATCCCCCCGGAGTTTCAGAATTTGTGTCTGTGAGACAGATTCAGGCCACTGAGTTGAGAACTCGCTTCACGCCATTCTGTCTCCCAGTTTGTTTTACCATCACTGCCATACGCTGACACTCTTGGGAGAGCAGCCAGGGGTGGTGGGAGAGCAAAACACACAAATAGGGCATTTCCTTATAAGAAAGAAAAAATTCAGTTGTCACTCCAAATGAACCATCATTTGCTGGCATCTGTCACCATAGCAAGTGGACAGTTTGAGCAATGTTCTCTCCAAACTGCAAAACAGTTGGTAGGATGAAAAAAGCTCCCAGACCACTTGATGTAGGAGATGTATGCCCTCAAAAGAAATCCATTTGTGCTCAATGAAAGCACTCCACCAAAGCAGGAGACAGCAGGAGCTGGACTAAACCACAGCAGCACAGTCTGGCTCACGCCCATTGTGACAGAGGGACCAGCCACACTACAGTCCTACACCAAACCAAGCTGCTGGGCACCAAGGCTGGCCAGCAGCTACTCCACAGCCAAGCTGCAGAAGTGAAATTCTGGAACCACCAGAATCAGCTTTAAAAACTTAAGCTGCATCAGAGCAGCCGTGTTACCCAGCATTTTCCTACACAAACCCGTGCTCCACCCCCTGCCACATGAAATTGCAAGTGATTGTTTAAACACACAGGCAAATATGATCCCCTACTTGGATCACACAAGGCATCAGTTATTGAGGAAGGAAATGGCTGATGAAAAAAACCCAAACCCACAGCACTCACCATCAGAAATGGTGTGATACAAGCTGGCTTCATCCCATTGATTTTAAAGCAAGTAATTCTCTCTTTCAGTGAGGACTGATCTGAGATACTTCACAGGAATGCGCTTCCCAAAGTGGATGAGCATTTGCACAATCAATAAAATGCACACATTCAATATCTCCCCAAAAGAGGGTCAATAACTGAAACAGGTATTAAGTTAGAACTCACTCCCACAACAACACTGAAAGGATTAAAACATTATTCCCCTTATCCCTGTATTCTTTTCCTTCTCACATCACAGCAAGCGACTAACCTTCAGAGACCAAAGCAGAAATAAATAAAGAAGCCAAGACCAAAGATCAACTGAGATTCTGACTTTGCAAATTCACAGTATCGACAGCACTGCCCTTGAGCACAAGCCCTGGAGTCAGGAGGGATGGCTTTATATCCAGCCTCTACAGAAACCCTCTGAACCTTACACTCTAAGCTCTGCAGTGAGCAGGAATGGAGGACCCTTATTAAAATGAGAAGCTAACAGTTAGAACTGTTAGTAAATACAAATTTAGGACTCTTAGTAAATACAAACCCATAATAAAATGCCTGTGACAGCAGGTTAATTCACAATATCCATTTCTTTTGATCATGATTTGTATTTTCACACAGTTCCTAAAAACAAGATGGATTTTCCTATAACACCTCAGTATTTCCATTGAAACGGTTGTGAAATGCCATTACATCTTTTTTTCTTTCCAGAAATAAACCCTAATGAATCAAAATGGGGATCTTCCTGCAATCTGTAGCACCAAACAACATTTCAGTGTTTACCAGGAGGAACACAGTACGGTGTCTTAGTTTAGATGCTAAACCTACAAATGGAACACTTCTAGATTGATACCAACACATCCCACACTCACAGTGCTGCATTTTGTGTTATTAATAAAAGCCTGTTATTCATACATTCAAATATGTCCCACATTATTTCACCTAAAACATCACTTAGGTGTTGCAAATTGCTTGTCTGTTTTTAGAGCACAACTTGCTTCTGTTTCACACTGATTTGCAGGATATGGAAACCACAGGACACGTTTCAGAGATAAGGCAGAACAAATTGTAAACCTAGGAGTATTTATCACAAACCCCCCATAATCTACTGCTGTAGCCACTGCCTTTTTTCTTCATAGCTGTTATTATCTGCCCATATATAATGGAATGCTAAATACCCCCATTTTCTGCTAGGCTTGCATCCTGCCTTAGCATATTTAACCTGACAAAGTACAGCACGAGCTGGTCACAAGTGTGCTGAAGAATTAAGTAATTATTTTAAAGCAGGTTCTCAGTGGAGAGCCCTGGCTCACTCATAAATGCAGTTCTAATTATTCTGCTGGAAATCATGCTTTCCATTAACATCCATACCTACGTGTGCCAGAGGGGCACACACTGCAGCTCATGCTCTGAAATGACTGGACAGGGTTGTCTCAGGTATGTCCTGCAGCACAACAGACAGAAAACCCATCTTTGCTCATTATTTTCTGAAGGTAACATACATAAAACACATATACAAACATGCAACAACTACCTCTGTCAAGACAGCCCTTCAATAACTCTGTTGGAAATACACTTTAAACACTCATATCAAATGACCACCGTATCAAACCCCCTCATCTTTAACTCATCTAACCCACCCTGGGCATGGCAAATTACTCACATACACATTTTAAAGGCATGTTACAAACCCCCAGCATGAGACAGCTCACTTTGGATCTTCCAAACTTAATTCTGAGCCACAAGACAAACACTTTCAACATAATTATCACTACCATATGGGCAGCTCTGCTATTGTGCTGGTTCTAATTAGGATTGTATATGTTACACATGTTGAAAGAGTTTGCAAATATGTTTTGTGGTTGACAGTTAAGCTCAGTATTTAAAGTAATGTGAACTTTTGTATGTTTACATTGCATTTGCTGTAACAAATACATCATGTGCATAATAAACATACATATGTGCACATATACATGCATACACACTATTTTGTTTTAGCAAAATAAACATAAAACAGGTGTTAGGAATGTTAAAACTCATAACTGGAATAAACATAATTCACCAAAAATTTAAATCCAGTGCCCTCCTACTCAGCTATTGGTTTCTACAGACAGGATCCTGAAGTATTTCCACTTTCTTACTAACATGCTTTATTCATTGGATATTGGTATTTACATGTGTAATCTTGTATACGCTACTCAAAATTTGGAATTAACTTCTTCCAGAAGTTATCTGTGTATCTGTCTATTGAGACATAACTTTTTGCCACCAAAAGAATGGTATAAGCAATTCAAAGATAGAAAATAAAATTTGAGTTAAAATCTCGGAGTGGTACAGCGCAAAAGCCACTGGAGTAGAGGCGCAGAAAGGCAAAGTATCAACAGCACACAGGTAAAGAACAAAAATCAATCCTTTACAAGTACAAAGCCTGGGGCAATTAATTTAATTCTAAAACCTTATACAAATATGCCAGGCATGCAGCTGCTGTCTGTGAATTGCAAGCAGGGCTTTGGAACTCTGTTTCCCAATCATTATTTTATTAGACGTGTGTACCTCTCCCTTTTGATTTGCAAGAGCCTTACAAGATGTAAGAGCAGTACACAGACACATTTAATTGCTAATGATACTGTGCTCTGTTTCAAGTTTCAGCATTAGCATCTCAAGGTAGAAGAGCATTACAACCTTTTCAAAGCTTTAAAACCCACTTTTCACGTAAACACATTACAGCCTGAGCTTCCCTTTCGAGTCTTTTGTCTTGCTCTCGCCCTTCAGTTCAAAGTCGTAAAATAACAAGGTATCTCAATATTACATAACTCCTGATACTGCTTTGAAGCAAGAGGACAGCAAAGCACCAGTCTCTATCAATAACACACAAACATCTCTGAGCACGACCTGCCTGCCTGCACGGGGGATAAGACACCACAATTTTCACTTATTCAAAGAGACTTTCAAAAGCTCAGGCCACTTAAAAATGGATGGAATCAGTTGTCTCAATGCTCCTTGTCCAGGGCAGGCTGCGGAGGGCAGGTGTAAAAGCTTTACATCATCTCTGCCCAGACAGACTCCACTGTCCTGCTGGGGATGGGACGGAGCACAGGGCAGCCCCTGACACACCTGACCCACTGGCATTCTCCTTTCCCCAAACAGCGCTGAGTAACCACGGTGCTTCGAACAGAGAGATGCCATTCACATCCAGCAGGATGCAGGCAGCCTAGCTGGAGTCCAGCCAGCAGAGCATGGATGCACTGCAAGGAAACCACGACACTTCCAGAAGCAGAATTGTGTCCTCAGGGTAGTAAAATTAAGTACTGATGCACATTTGAATGCATCAATTTAATCCTGCCAGTCTACCTGCCTCCATTCCAATAGGCTGAAATAAAAAGCTCAGCCTAACGCATTAACTGTCAGTCTCAGGTTTTCAGCTCACATACCCTATCAAATTTAATGCAAGTTATGTTGATTTGGCATTATAAAATTATTTGCAACCACATTTGACTGATGAGGAGTAATCAAAATAGAGGAGACGAGTGTGAAGCGCTTCCATGGTAAGACAGACTGCAGTGTAGGCTTATTCCTTATTAGACAGCAGAGAATCAGCCAGGAGGGGAAAGTCTGTAGTAAGCCATGCTCTGCTGGATGTGTGTCAGGACTCTGCTCCTCATCAGTAACGGGGAAATGGGGTACAAAGATGAGAAACAGCTATTCTTTAGTTGTAGGAGTTACAGGTTTACTAAAGAGACCTGCCCTTCACCAGAGTTAGAGCAATTCTCTAAATGCATGCCACACAAGAGAAAAACATTCATTTCCATCTCTCACTACACTCCACAGAATTAGTTATTCCACTAGAAAAGACACATAATTTCTAACCTTCAGGTTTATCCATATTTATAATGAAGATGTTATAATTAGTGATCTCTACCACTCCCATCCAGCCATACTGAAACATTTCTACACTTTTTAGTCCATTAAAACATAATCATGGCTGAATAATATATTAGTAAGGCTGATCACAGGCAAAATAGAGTTTGTCAGTTCTCCTGCTCCTAATCTGCTACAGCACTGTAACAGCAGCCAAACCTGTCAGATTTCACAGGACCCAACAAAACTGTAGTTCCCCATTTCAGCTGCTCTGACGGCAGCTGTTTGAGGTGGTGACAAGGAGGAGCCACTGCTGCTTTTGTGAGCTTGGGTCATGTACAGTAACACCCAAGGACAGTTGTGGCGGTGCTTAATGGGATCACATTCCCTCTGCAGATTCCCTTGCACTTCTGCAAATAGGTTTTAATAAGCAAAGTTTTCACAAGCTTCAGAGGAGGAACAGGGGGACCCCAACAACTTCCTGGGCTCTGTCTGCTCCCCAGGACTTTCCTGCCCCTTGATTTCTGTCATTTCCTGGCAGTGGCTACTCAGAGTACTGAGCCGGGCTGTCACTGACAACGGACCATGAAGACCTTCCAACACCAAACCCTTCCTTCATTGTTTTCCTCTTCCAGAACCACGAAAGCAATTAACAGTATGCAATTAACATGCCATTCACACTCCCATTCTGGGTCCCTCGTGTGACTGCCCAAAGGAAGCAGAGGGCAAGTGACACCTTTAGAAGAGTAATTTCTGTTTCTCTAAGAAAGGTTTCTATCCCTATCTCAGAAGTTTAGACAAATTTAGTGTTAAGTGAAGTTTTACTGGATGTGGGAGAACGATTTGTCACTCACAGTGAGTCAGTAACAACCAAACTAGAGCAGCCGACAGAAAAGGGGGAGAGAGGCAGCTCCACAGGTCTGCTTTTCTCCAACAGATTTTCTATTTTCAAATAGAACCACAGATGGTTTGGGTTGGAACTGACCTTACAGATAATTTAGGTCCAACCCCTCTGCCATGGACGGGGACAGCTTCCACCAGACCAAATTACAACACAGAGCATGTTTGACGCTCAGCAAGTCACACCATCGGCCTCTTGCTTCTCAGTAGAATACACTTTCGCTTCCAGTCCTGCCATCAGACCTGTGTGAAGGCTCGGAATGTTTTCAGACTCACACTGACACCAATGTGCAGAGTCAAACAGCTGCTCTGCACAAGCAAAGCCAATAAACGCCAGTTTGGTGAGATAAAAGAATAAACCTTGGAACTCTGGATGGAACTCTGACTCCCTGTCAGCTGACCCCGTGGCTGCCTTTGTTATCTGTATGCCTTTTCTTCTGCTTGTTCAAGTGGCAGGAGGAGGCCAGCAGTGACCAGTCAATGTCTGTCTGATCAAAACTGGAATCTGCTACTTGCTACTACAAAATCAAAACACACCCCAAACCTTTCCCCCTAAACAAGCATTCTTTGCCAAAGGCAATAAATCACAGAATCGCAGAATGGCTTGGGTGGGAAGGGACCTCAAAGCCCATCCAGGGCCACCCCCTGCCATGGGCAGGGACACCTTCCACTGTCCCAGGCTGCTCCAAGCCCCAATGTCCAGCCTGGCCTTGGGCACTGCCAGGGATCCAGGGGCAGCCACAGCTGCTCTGGGCACCCTGTGCCAGGGCCTCACCTCCCTCACAGGGAAGGATTTCTTCCTAATAGCTAATGTAAATCACCTCTCTTTTAGTTTAAAACAATTCTCCATTGTCCTATCATTATCTGCTCATGTAAAAAATCCCTCTTTTTTATAAGCTCCCTTTAGGCACTGGAAGGGGCTCTAAGGTCTCCCTGGAGCCTTCTCGTTTTCAGGCTGAACACCCCCGGCCTTCTAACCCAGAGCAGAGGAAGAAAAAAAAGAAGAAACCAAACAAACAAACAAAGAAAACAACAACAACAACAACAACAACAACAACAACAACAACAACAACAACAACAACAACAAAACAAGCAGGAAAGAAATGGGAAAGAAAGAAGCAAGGCCGGCCTGCACGGCTCGGCGGGCCCGGCGCAGTTGCCCGGCGCGGCCCGCAGGGGGAGCCCCAGCGCCGCCCAGCAGCCGCCGAGCCCCGCGCCCGGCCCGGGGGGCTCAAACCGCCCCAGGGCCCTGAGGGGAATCGCCAGCGCTGGAAACTGCCCGCGGACACACGGCAGGGAGAGGCGGGATAATGGGGAGAAATCCTTCCCTGTGAGGGGGGGGAGGCCACAGGGTGCCCAGAGAAGCTGGGGCTGCCCCTGGATCCCTGGCAGTGCCCAAGGCCAGGCTGGACAGGGCTTGGAGCAGCCTGGGACAGTGGAAGGTGTCCCTGCCCATGGCAGGGGTGGCACTGGATGGACTTTAAGGTCCCTTCCAACCCAAACCACTCTGGGATTCTACCATTCTATGCACTATATATTTGTGTTAAATAAGGAGAAGGGAGGGGGAAAGAGGAGCAGGTTACACAGAGCATCCATGAAAATGGTGAAAAGTCTGGAGGGGCCACATAAGGAGCGTCTGAGGGCACTTGGTCTGTTCAGCCTGGAGAGAGGAGACTGAGGGAAGACCTCACTGAGGTCTGCAGCTTTTCCTGAGGGATAGCTCCAGTCTCTGCTCTCTGTGACCAGGGACAGGACCCAGGGAACAGCTGGAGCTGTGCCAGGGCAGGGTTAGGCTGGAGATCAGGGAAAGGTTCTTCCCCCAGAGGGTGCTGGGCACTGCCCAGGCTCCCCAGGGAATGGGCACGGCCCCGAGGCTGCCAGAGCTCCTGGAGCTCTCAGGGATGCCCAGGGTGGGATTGTTGGGGTGTCTGTGCAGGGCCAGGAGTGGGACTCGGTGATTCCTGCAGGTCCCTTCCAGCTCAGGATATTCTGTGACCAGGACAGCCAAAGGATGTGGGAGGAGTGTTTTCTCTGCCTTACGGACTGCTTTCAACTGCAGAAGTCACTACACAATGTTTCAGTGGACATCACCAGGTGGTGGAGAAAACTGGCTGCACCTCATTGTACTCAGGGAGTTAATGCCAAGGGCCCCAATTGCCCCAGCACAGTTACTGGTGGAAACACATCCTCCTCCCTGCTCCACGAGCCCACGGACACCCTGGGAAAACTCTGTCATAAGCATGAGCATGTTTTGTGTTGATGTAAAAGAGCTAGCAACAATTTCCACAAGAGTTACAAAGTCTTGCCTAAATATAAAAATTAAATTCTTCCAATCATAGACAAAAGGGTTCTTTTATCTATTTTATACATATATAAATATATACATATATTATTTACATCCTATGTATTTGGTTTGTACGTCTTTCCGACCTAAACCCATTCCTGTTAGCACAAAACTTCAATCAGAACATTAAAGAAAAAGAAGGAAGTCAAAGTAGTACTTAAAATTGAATATCCTAAACATTGAAGTAAATCAAACATTAAAAATATTATAAATAATCAGAACTCTGTAGTGTACTGGATGGACAGAAATGTCAAAGGGCTGGCTGCTCCCACTCCCCACATGTGCAAACACAACTCTATCTGCTATCAGCAAAATCTTCCCAAGTACTTTAACAACCACTCCTTCTTCCTAAAAAGCCTTTCTGGATAGAAAACGAAAAAAAGGTTCTTCATTTTGCCTAACAGGCTGTATAAGTCCCAGTTCAAGGGTGAAAGGAAGGACAGGGAGAAAATTGCCTTTCCCCTCCAATCCAAGTCAAACATCTGAAATGTATTCAAACCAGCTTTTTGCTGCAGCTCCTAGGCTGGCACTGCCCTGTGCACTGCACGGCCACGGGAGTGCCTGCAGGAGTTCCTGTCCCTCTCTGCTCCCTCCACAGCTCAACAGGAACTCCATGGGCTGAACCCTCTGCTGGCACAACCCCCCAGCTCCCCAAAGCTGTGTCACAGAGCTCCTTCCAGTGCCCCATCTCTCACAGCACCCCCACGCCGTGCTCGGGGTGCCCCAGCCACAGAACTGGGCAAGGAGCTGGAGGAGAGCTGTGAGAAAAATCCATGGATCTCCAGTTCTCTTTGTTTCGGGAGAACCTTTTCCTTTCGTTGTGCTTGGCTCCGAGTCACCGGTTTTATCTTGCATTTCACACTTAAGGAAACCCAGCCAGGCCTGCCAAATACTACAAGGTTTTCTGTCAAAACTTGGACAAGCTGAAAAGTTTTACATTCTTTTAACCATAAACCTTAAAACAACTCAGACTTTTATTTTACTCGCAGCTCAGGTTTGAGTGTTCCATGACATTTGACCAACCTGGCTTGAGTTTTCTGTTTGAGGTTTCATTACGAAATCCTAATTCCAGAACAGAGTAATTAATATTTTTATTAATAGTATCTGTAGTAAAAGATTATAGGACTTGGAAGAGTGACTCTGAGTACAATTTGCTGCCCAGCAGACTACATGCAGTCCAAAAAGGAGATCAATCCTCTAATTCAGCTTCCAAAGCTGTGTGCTACAAAAAACCAAAGGCCTTTGGAGACCCAGCTGCAGGACCATTCCCTCAGCTGGCCTCAGCAGTGCTTGTTATCCATGTTACAGTAACAGCCCCGGAGCAGACCCCAAAGAACTGCAATGGACGGCAGTTTCTGTTCCCAGAAATTACTCGTTCAGTGTGACACAACACTTTGGGATGGAGGGGCCCTCGGGGGTGACCTCATCCAAGCCCCACTCCAAGCAAGGCTGATTCAGGAGAGATCCAGCTGCTCAGGGGAGAGGTGGAAGTGTCCAAGGATGCAGATCCCACAGCCTCTGGGCCGAAGGGACCTGCCTCCACGCAGACCTGAGCAGAGCACTGCTGGGTTCTGACCTCCTCAGCTTCTTGTTGCCCGTGCTCCTCAACGCTCCTCTGCTGGCACTGCATGTGAGAGCCAGCACGGAATCACAGCAGGGGGACAGGCCACACCCAGCTGAGTACAGATGCCAAATCTGGAATTTCTGCTGTCCATTTCCCTTATTTTCTAGTCTGCCCCAAAATACGATGATGCTTTAGAGCCTGAAGATGAAATACGAGCAGTAAGCGGTGCCACCCTTCAGGCTGGGCAGCACAGAGTGCAGCAACACTTCTGAAGGACGAGCTGCCAACGCTCTGCCAGGTGGGCTTGGACTGTGTCAGCCACTCAGCTGGGGATCAGTGGGACCGGTAGCGTGAGGAACTGTTGCACAGGCTTGTTATGAAGCTCAAATGTTTTCATTAACATAAACGAGCAGAAGTTAGGTTAATAATGTGAACAACACTGACAGATGTTCAACAAACACTTGGCATTGCTGCAGCCAGAACAAGAAAGAATTCAGTGTTATCTTGGAACAGCCTGCAGAACAACAACGCAAAGCAGCAAAGCTCTGGTACCAGCTTAGACACATGGATATGGAGAAAAGCCAGGCTCTCTCCTAGCATGAGCCCCAGAGGCACCAGGATACAACTCAGCCCTCTGTGCAGACCTGAAATGTAGCAACCCCTTGTGAAAAAAGAGAGTTTGCTTCCAGTGCAACTAGACAGCACTACACTGGGGGCGAGGGGCAGGCTGCTCCTGCAGGAAAGGAAAGGGGGTCTCCACTGCTTTACATCAAATACAAGACATCTCCTAATTTTTGTCTTAAATTCAAGTTCTGTTCAAGTTCAATCCAAGGCAAGTTCTAAACATAACAAAAGGCTCTTACTCTCCTCAAAATGTCATTACTCTATAGAGATGCAGGATTAGTAAAAATGATTAATTTGGGGGGAACAGTGACATGAAGGCATTCTGGTCAAAAAAAGCTACAAACTACTAAACTCTCATTCAACAGTCAACAGAAAAGCTCAGGGAACACCATGTGTGAGAAGTTCCATCAGGATCAGGGAACTGGGCATGGCTGGACAGCATTGACCTCGTTACTCATGATGGTTCCTGGATGTTTTGGCGTACCTGTGTTGGAAAGCTTCAGATGAATACACTGGTTTGGGGTTTTTTAATGTTGACACTATTCACAAGTGTAAGGGAAACAGTAGGATCTAAAGCTTGTAAATGAGCTACAATCTTGGAGGAGCTAAAGATTAGATCGACCTGTGTTGCATCACTTTACAAGTTAAATATTTTTTGTAAAGTGCTAATCCAATCCAAACAAGGGTTTGATTCTAAATTAAACAAACTCCACTTTTATTGGTATTAACAAAAATATGCAATGCTAATTTCAGCAGGCAAGCACTAACAAGAACAGCTATGCAGGCTGTGCTTTCTCCAGGGCAAAGGAGGAAGGACATTAACTTCAATTTCCTTTTTTTCCAAGCAAAATGCATTCTATTACAAAATCCACAGTGAGGTTTATTAAAAAAAACCAAAACAAACAACAAAACAAACCCCCAAATTTCCTACACATCCATGTTTTTAAAGAGTCTTTAAAAAAACCCACTTTCATTGCATCTCCACTTCTGATTCAATTTGCTGTCAAAGGTCATGAGCTAAAATATACAGTTTACGCTAAAAGCAGGAAGCGAGGTAAGTAATTGAATAACATCAGGAAATGGAAGAATACTGCCATTTTCCTAATGGATATAGTACAAGGTTTACTCTCTCCAAATTTAATTCTAGGAGCTCCTGTAGTAAGGGGTTTATTTTTCTTCAGCTTGAATTTTAGCCTACGAGGTTTAAAGCAAAATCCTCGTGCAATCAAAAGAACAAAATACCACAGCAGCTTTATTTTCTAACAGACAAAGATGATCATTTCTGCAGGAAAAGGAAACCCCCCATCAACAGTGTCTGAAAACAGAACTGCCATAGCAGGTTGGCTGCTTAATATACATGGACTGGAAATAATTCTACTAAATCAGAGTTCTGAATTATTCATGAAAAACAGATTTTCATGATTTAAATTAGAAAGACTTAAAATTACAAGCCTTGCATTGCTATTGATAGGTAAGATCTCTTTCCCCCTAAGCGATGTTGCAGTCTCATACAGCTCCACTCCTGGAAATGCTTTATGATCACTCTAAAACAGTACAAAAATCTCCTGACACTCACTCCTTCTGGAAACAACACACCCTCTGGTACTTGCTTTAGAACCAGTAATAGCCCACCAGTAATGATTATATCAAAACATATCATGACAATAATGAATAAAGTTTGAAGGGATCATTTTCAGTATTTACTGCATATTAAAGCACAGGTTCATGTAAAACATTGGAAGCACAAGCCTTAGTACTGCAAATAAACTCTTTCCATCATGGAAAACACTGCAGTTCTTACAAGAAGCATCAGACCACAAATCTGACTTCAGATGTTTCCAAAGCCTTTTGTAAATGATACACAATCCAGCCTCCCTCCCTGTACTGTTACTAATTTATAAAGACAATGCCATTAATAAGCTGAAGGCTTGCATTGCTTCCTGGGAGCTGCTCTCCAGTCATTCCACACAAATCCAGTCAGCTGCAATGGCTCCAGCGCTTTGCATTAGAAATTATTAATATTCATTCATCACACAGGTACAACCTTTCACCTGGAGATCTCCAAACTCTGTACAAATTTTCCAATTAAACCTTTCTGCCTTGATTAGGAATTGGTAGACAAGTTCCTTCTGATTAAACACCATTGCTATGCAGGATGAACACGGGGAAGTGGGGCTGGGACTTGCAGAGCCCACATCAGGTCCCGGTGCAGCTCCAGCCCGGCACCGCGGCCGTGCCCCTCCCAGGGGTCAGCTCCGGGCACTGAGCATGTGGCACTTCCATGCAGAGACTGCTCGAGGCTTCTCTACACTCTAAGAGTATTTTTTGGAAATCCTCAGCCTGAGCTACAGCTCAAATGTTAATGCAACAGCACCTGAACTGAATTGAGTAAGCGCAGCTCGGGCTGGGCCAGGGTCCAGAGCAGGACCCATGGAGCAGCTGGGATAACCCAGCATCCAAAGGACTCATTAGTAACAGCTTCTGTGGGCTAAGGCAGAATCCCTGCCTCTTGAATCTTTTACTTTGGCACAAGAGATATTGAAACTCACTCCTTTTCCAGTTAGCAGGATCAATCCTCAGCACATCGTTCTGTATCATCAAGAGAAGTGAAGACAACCAATATCAAATCTTGCAAACTGAGAGCATCATGCCACCCAAATATAGCTCTTATTTGACAACACAACACTAAGTCATCAGTATCCTGTCATTTCCTTCTTCAGAACCAAAGCACACAGCACTTGTCTGGATATTAATTTATTTTCTTAAACATAGGAGCTATTTTCCTTCACCTAGGAAGCCCTATTGAGCAGGTTATATAATTAACATCAAAGCAATTTGAATGCTGCTTGACTTGCTAAAAGCTGGTAAACAAGCAGGAAGCAATAAGGTGCTTTACAAGAAAAGAACATGTGTTGGGGGGAGGGGATACCATAAAACATTAAACAGATTGATTAGTGATTTTAACAGAATTTCCATTTTTATTAACCCTCTGCGTGCTTTGGGCACTCGATTTTTATTTCATTTATAAAAGTAGGAGATTTTTTTGTTCAACTAGATCAGAATAAAACCTGTTCAGAAGGAGATGATGAGCATGGTTGGCAAAAATAAAAGTACCGTGGAGAAAGTTCATATACCAAATATCTGCTGCTTCCGACAGCTAGGATAAAATCCACCTGCTTTATGATGGAAATATTTTTATTAACATATTTAGAAAAAGCCAACCCGAAATATCAAGGAAGGGTATCAAACATCAGCTTCCAGTTCTATACCCATTCTTAGCTGTATTATTTTTATTGATTTAAGGACTTGAGCCTGGGGACAGGGTTTAGCAGGGCAAGCTGGGCTTAGACCTGACAGCATTTTATGAGCGAACTTGGGGTTTTCTCTCTTGTTTCTCTGTTCATGCAGAAAAGAGCTGCATGAGAGGGAACTCAATTCTTCTTTCTTAAGCCCACAGGTCCTTTACAACCATTTGTAACTCCACCACCTGGGAAAGGGCACACAGGACATGGGAACTGAGAGGTCAGTGACTCAGTCTTTGCTGTCAGAGACTGGAATGGCCTATGGCTTTTTATATGACCTAAATCAACTTGTGCCTGCAAACCAATTCTTTTCCTCCTTCCTTCTCCCACAATTTCTTGCAGGATCTCAGCAGGCTTTGGGTTGAAAGCTTAACTTCCTGCACTAGTTTACACCTCTGACATATTTTGTCAAACTTTACCTTAAATAGATCTGAGATGTCTCAGGATGTTCACACATGGACGGATCTAGAAAGACAAATACTCTATTCCTATGCCTTTGTTTTGCTGGACTACAGAGAGCACAATCTTCTGGTGTTGTCCATACTAGGAGGAATTGTGATTAAACTGCAATAGCAATTCTTCTTTAACTGGAGAAAGTGGAGATTTGCATTTTCTTGAAAGCAGGTCACTGCAGCTCACAGAGCCCAGCAGTGGAAGAAGGCAGACACCAGGGAAGCAGCTACGGCCAGGAACAGGTTCCTGCACTCTCCTGAGCATGGGGGGACTTTGCTACAAGTTTATTTCTTTCAAGAAAGTCCATTCACAACAGAGTGACTCATTTCAATAGTCTTCAATAGCTGATCCAATACAGATGGATAAATCTGAAACTGATCCTACACTGGGTTAAAAAATGGGGAATTAGACACATCAGGAGTAGGTATGTTGTCACAGCCTGTACAGTGTTGCTGATATTAGAGACAAACTTCCAACAGCATTGGAAACACAAAACCAGGGTTACTTTTGCAGTCAATCTTCTATAAAAATATTTGTATTCTTGTAGCCAATTTATTAACAATTCTTAAGGGTAATTCTTTCATTTTTGCTCATAGAACCTCCCTGTATTTTAATACCGAGCAGCGAAAATTTTTGCAGGGAAGGGTCAGAAGGAAAGGAAAAGTTTGTTTTGTCTGTTTTAGGAGTTGTGGCCTTATGCAGTAATGGCCACACTCCATTCTTCAACCGGCTGCACAACCAATCCCAATATCCCTTGGAATTATCCAAGAGCACAGCAAGCTCAGCGAAAAATATAAATACACCTATGGCACATTTTGCTAATAGCACAGGAGGCCTTCCTAGTGCACAGAGCTCACACACTGTTGATAAAGCATTAAACACAGGAAATGGGGGACTTAAATTTGAAAGTTTGTTCCATTTCAGTGGGTTTGGGCACAAATTAAGGTGTCTTGATTTTATAAAATTGCAGCATTACAGCTTGTGAAACCCCACAAAGCAGAGAACAACTTCCTCCAGGTTGAGGAAGATTATCAATAATTTTCCTAAGCTTTATACCCTGGCCATTTTTTGCCAAAATGAAATAAATAGCAGAAGGTTGAGAAGTGCACCCTGTTTCTTCCAGCAATACCGTGCCACCTCTGGGGACACAGGCAGTGTCTGGGGCTGGCCAGAGCCAGCCAGGCTAAATCCAGGGAAAGCTCAAAAACTCCACAATGGCCCCCAAACCACTGCAAACCATGAAAGCAATTGTGTGAGCTGAGTGCTGGAATTTCACAGGGATTTACTGCACACTGCCATTCCCCTGTCCTCGGCTCCCCCCTTGTGATAAATCCCAGCCCCAAAAGCAGCTGTTTCAGGCCCAGGATAGTCACAGCCTCCCTCCACATCCGAGGGACTGCAAGGAGCCAGCTGTAAAAGCAGGAGTGCTGCTTTTAGTCTACCAAGAGACAGAAAAACAGCCCACTTACCCCATTCAAGGCACTGCTGCTTCCCTTGGAAAGGCCCAACAGGAGAGCCTTCCACACCCCTTGGGAAGGGAACAGTTCCTCTCAGTGCTGTTCAGTGACACTTTGGAAGTGTCCCTACACATTTTTCAAAGCCATGGCCCAGGTCTGTGCCCTGAACCCGTGGAGTTACGGCACTCAGGAGCCGGACCTAAGGGTACAAAAGCCTAAGCAAGAGTTTAAGCATCTGTGGGAGGTTGACACGCTCCTGAGGCTGCTCTGCTGCTCCTGTGGCTCGTCCCAGCTCACAGCACTCGCAGTGGAGCACCACGGCCTCCCTGTGCCCCCCTGCAGCAGCCCCTGCTCCTGCCACCAGCCCTGCACCGCAGCCGTGCTGCAAACCCACTCCTGTGCTGCTGGGAGACACAGCCACAGCAAAATCCATCACTCCCACACCTCCTGCCCTGGTGAATACTCCGTTAGTAGAGGAGAAAACAAGAATCAAGTAACATAACTTCAGCAATCTAATTTTTCATAACAAATTTGAGGATGGACTTCTGTGTTTACAATTAATCTGTAGGCAAGCCTATAGAAGTCTTGGCCTAAATTTATTTCTAGAATACAAAAAAATATTTTAAAAAGTTCTGGATGACTTCTTTTTTAAATTAAAAAATTTTTAAATTAAAAATGGCCACTTTATTATACTGTCTTGTAATACTTAAGCTAGCATTTAATTTATCTCCAGGCAGACTCAGTCAAAATTAATTTTTTGTTTAATTCCTTACTGGTAACATGCATGGAAATTTTTAAGACAGCAATTGATTGCATTGAACATTTAAAATATGGTTCACTTCCTGGCACGTTTAACAATCATTAAAGTTTTCAATTAAAGTAGGGTGCCAACATGAAAAGAAAAAAGATAATCCTGAGAGACAATAAATGCTCTGTGCAAAAGAATTTTTTTTTTAACTAAAATTCTCAAGATGTCTAATTGATTAATATAATTAGGTTGGCCCAAAAGTGACTGTTTCTAATCTCCTTTTTTTCAGTTTAGAATTTTCTGGGAGTTTGTATCACACTGGGTGGGTGGTGCACACGGGCGCTTCCTCTGCCACAGCATTACCTGGTCAGGTAACAGTGTGATGACATCTCTGCAACTCTGTCTCAGAGCAAACTGGAGCCAAAAGACAAAGTGAGATGCAGCAAGGCAGAGCAGAGAGAGTGGCAATATTTGCATTAGAAATAAAAACATGCCAACATTGCTCATTTTCTTGCAAGCCTGATCACACTCAACACAACAGCACCGGCAGGCGCAAGCACAGGAGGCAAGGAAACCTTTTCTCTGCCTCAGCCCAGGGGTGATCAGCTCATACCATCAGCTTCAGAGAAATGATGGGGGAGATATTAATGTCCCACTGCTTATTCCTGTGTCCAGTATGACCTGAGTTCCTCCATGCTCCTCCTTGGCTGTACCAGCTCCACCATCGAGAACTATCACAACAATCGCACTGGTCACCGTGTCAGGTGCTAATGGCCATGCTGAGTCCTGGTTAAGGGACAATGTGCACTGCCCAACAGCTGATATTTCATCCAGAGTGGCCAAACACCAGCCTCTACCCAAGTTTTAAGCTTGTATTGTTCTGCATCTACAGCTGGGGACTCGGTGCCTACACTGATGCTGAAGCTGCTAATGCACAGCAGGCTCCGAGCTGGGCAGTGCACACAGCAGCACACAGACAGATGAAACCATCACACCAATACAATGGTTCTGAGGCTGAGATACAGGCATTTTCTACTTCAGCATCAATAAACACGAGCTGGGTAGAGTTCCTCTTACCTTTGGGCACATACACTCATTCACAGGACAGGGGCATGGCAAAAACAAGGCCCTTTTCTTCCACCCTCATCAGCCCTGCAAGGGAAGCTCTCCATGGAGAAGCCATTTTGAGCTTCTGGGACTTCCAAAATGTATTTTTAAGCCATCTAGCAGGGGTAACATCCTTAGTAATCACTTTGACTCATGATTACTATTTCAAACACAAGCTCATACCCAGACGAAAAAAGCACACTTTACATGGCAATATATACAGAACAATAACATTGCCAGATGGTATAATACTGAGCAGAATTAATTTCACACATGATGTTTTCAAGGTGTTAAAATATGTCACAGCTTCTGCTAATAAAACATCTTCCTCTTCCCTCCTCCTTTTAAGAAAACGCTCCGTTCCCACCAGCCTGTATTTTACATTAGATGTGTTTCCATCCTGATAAGGGCAGCTGATTGCTTGCAAACCTAATTACAGTCAAATGAAAGTCTTTCAGAACCATCATTAGCAATTAGGACCTGCTGGATTCGCAGTGTATCATTTAGAGAGGTATAATTCAATAGCTTATTGAAAAATTGCAGGTGAAACTGGTGATTACAAGGGGGGAACGCCTGTGACACGGCACTGCGGGCGAGCGTGCGGTGGAGCGGCAGCTCCCCGAGCGCTGATCAGGGACTGTTCGGGCCGAGCACAGCCCTGCCCCGCCGACAGCGGGGTCCCGGGCCCAGCTCAGCGCTCCCCGGGCCCGGCTGTGTGCGGGCTCCCCTGGAATCCACAGTGCCATTCAGGAACTCGGGGAAGCCAGGGGGGATGTGCAGCGCGGAGCAACAGGCGCACAAAGCCGCACACATCATTTTGCGGTCCTTTCCGCAGAGAACAACAATCTTTTCTGTGCCTATTGAGCTCAATTATATATTATCAGCGCCCAGAAGTTGTTTGGATGCTTTTGAGCAGCTGGGTGCCTTCACAGATGACGCACTGGATACGGTGACTGCGGGTTAAGTGCAGCTGGAGATTTCTGTGGCCTCTGATCAGAGGCAAACAGCAGTCGAGAATCACAAAATGCTTGTAATTCAAGCACTGTTTGTCACCCACGGCAGTTTCCAAACGGGAAACGAGAAAGGGGCTGAATGGCAGCCCAGCTTTCAGCACGTGCTCCCACACAGACAGGAATCCACACACTGTGCATGTGTGAAAATAAAGCGAGGGTCCCTGCCAAGGGTGGAATTACCAACTGGCCAGCACGAAGCACTCAGCATTTGCAAGCACAATGGTGGGCTGGATAAACTGAGCTGGACATTAGCAGAGACAGAGGATATTCACTCACAAAACCTGCCCTCTCTCTAGGCATCCTCCTCTATATGGACACCATGTGTAACATTTACCCCTCAAAAACCCCACACAACCCAGCCTACACCTCTGCAAAGCCCCATCCCTTCACCCCTTCCCCACAGACCTCTTTCTCCTTTTCTATCCTACAAAGGTTTCTCAGAGCCCAGATCTACCCCATCTCCCTTTATCACATGAGCATCACTGCATCACTGCACCCACTCATGCTGTGATGTAACCTCAAAGCACAGTTACCCAGACATGGCATCTTTCTATTCTTTCAGAGCTGTACTCCGATTTTTTTCATTTCATTGTTTATTTTTCAAATTAAATGTTGTTTGACATGCTAGACTAATCATCAGTGCTTTGAGTGACACGATACCAACGCTTGCGGCCCCTGCAAGTCCTGTTGCTGGTGACACTTGCTGTAGGTGCCTTCAGACTTTTGGCAACACTGGCACAGAATCAAACCACGCTGTGTAGGCTGCAGCACAAACAGCAAATCCACTCATTTCCAAGTGGTTGCACTAGCATTTTGAATCTGAAAAAAAACCCAAACCAAGCAACTTCTCCCATTACAGACAGAATGAGAACATTATCTCCCTTTCCACCAATGCCTGGCCATATCCCTGCTGACCTGATCCTGGCTGGTGCTACTCCCAAGGCAGAGTGACTTTGTCTCACATTCTGCCAGTCAATAGTGATGTTTCCTGTCACTTCATACAAAGCCAGACCTCCAGCAGTGCAAAACCAGCCCAAAAATCCCACACACAGCTTCCAACCCCCTCTGTTGCCCTGCACAAGGTGGTTTCACAGCTCAGGTTCCTTCCTGATCTTCAGAAGTTTTATAGTCACTGAAAACCACTGGCTGCCAGTAAAGGAATCCCACATCCCAGCAGCTATGTTCAAGGAGGTTCAATCCTTTATCACTCACTCCGGGTGATGCATGCTGTAGGCAGGATTTTCAAGGTGTCTGACCTCACACTGCACAAATATATCCCCTTTTCTTCCCTTGCACAGAGCTACAGTAGGAAGTCCAAGAAATGAAACAGTTCTCTGTGGCTGTATGTAATACTTGTAGCTGCTACGGCGCTCCCAGAGCCCACCCACAATTTCATTTTCAATTAGCAGCTCTTAGAAAAGTAGTAATGAAAGCAGTTGCTAAAGAGCACTCAGATGCCATTGAGAGCCTGCAAACCCAAACTGTAAATAGCACATTGTAAATCGCCTGTCACCACAGTCAGCTCTCCCCGGGATCACAGTGCCGGTGACAATCCACCCCATCTGCTCCGCTGCCGACCAGTGTCACCGCAGCCCGGGGAGCTGACAGCACCTCCCGCCCCGCTGCCGTGTGCAGGCAGGTCTGAGAGCCCGCAGCAGCCATCCTGACTGCAGGCAAGGCTCAGCCACACGGGGATTTCACCCTCTGCACCACGGCTCTGCTGCACTGAGGCACACGAGCACCTCTGCACCAGGGGACGAGTGTGCTGGCACTAAATCACAACACAGGCAACCACACGGTGCTCTCAAGTGAGGATGACGGGGGACAACAACGGCAGGGGACGACGATGGCTGTCCAGATCAGCCACCCAAGGGCACAGCAGTCTCAAAGTTAAGATGTATAGATTCAGGGTGAGACTGCCAAGGGGATCGTGGACTTAATTCTGAGAAAGAACAGCTTCAACACTCCCCTCCCTCCCCTTTAATTGATTCATGTAATGGACTACGAGGTGAAGGCTAATGGTTTATAATGCTTGTAGCTAGGGACTGCCAGAGTCAGCAGGGTATCTTCTTCTGCTGTTCTTCCCATTTTTCCTCTATCTCATTAAAATTTACCTTCTAGTTCATCTCTCCATCCTGAGTTTTCTTCCCTCTATTTATCATCCACCCCCTATTTATTACCATTTGTCTCCTTCCCTGCACTCCTGCAGTATCTGGGATTGGGATTTGATATTCTGGAAGTGTCTCTGCAATCAGGTGGCGAAGGCAGAGCCCAGCAGCTGCCGGCTCTCGTGTGCCAGCCAAGGCACCCCTTGCCCAACACACACACTGCTGGTTTAGAAGCATATCCAGAGATGATCCTCTTCTGCAAGAAGATGCAAGAACCTCCCAGCAGATGAAGAAAACAATGAAGGAAATGGTGGAGGTAGCAAAAGTCAGTATCTTCTGCTCTTTCCAAATCACTCACTGAACAAAGAGAAGTAATCCTTCCCCCTCATTATCAAAATACTCTCAACCCTCCTTCTGCCCTGAAAGCTCATTGGTTTTTGGTATGCCCCACTGTGCTCAGACCTCGAGGAATAAAATGTCATTAAAATCCATTTAAAAATGTTTGCCACCCTTTTACTAGTTTAAAAATGTTCACTTTAAGATTTCCAAATGATTTTTACAGAAAGCATATAAAAACATGCCATCGCCAATTAACGTAAAGGAAATTAAATTTAAAACGCTGGAGAAATATTCTGATGAGTCTTGTGTTTGCTTAACGCCAACTAAAATTTCCTTGAGGCATTTAATAAGTACGTTTATAAAAGCTCACAAAGCAGAGTTCAAAAGTCTTCTCGCTAGTAAAATATGAGCCTTAATTAACCTACAGTTTCACATTTTCTGGATTTCAATAAACCTGTAGGCATTTCAGCAGAGCTGGATAAATACCTGCATGAATACTGTAAGGATTTTCTCTGAAAACTAATTAGCAATGCTTTCAATAGCTGACTTCAACTAAATCTGTTTGACAAGGGAGCTTCATACCCTAAATCCTGCAGTGAGGGTTACTTCCAGCAGATAAGAGATTTCACAGGAAAGCATATCCAACAGGACTGTCAACCACTGGAAGAACTATGAACGAGATCTCCAGGTATAAAACATTTCCCAACAAGGACAGGCTGCAGCCAAGGTCTTACACGAGCACAGGAATGCAAGTGACAGCTCTGAGATTGCATCCTGCCATCCAGTTACAGTAATCACAGGTGACAATTCAGGATTCCCCCAGAGACAGGAGAGGCAGGATAAATTGTTTATGTATCAAATACAAAGCCCTGACATAGCAAGGACACTGTATACATGCTGAAGCCTCCTGAACTCTGAGTGGCTCCGGACACTCCTAACGTGTCACACACAAACCACAGTGGCCACAGTTCCCGGCTCACTGCCATCTGACAAGGTTGACAAGCAAATCTACTTCCCCTTCAGGAGCCCAGGAATTCAGTAGGATGGACCTGGGGGGAGGAAAGCAACCCAAGGTGTGCAACCAAGAGTCACTTGAGGAGGAAAAGTGTCACATGATCAGAAAAAACCACCCTCAGAACTTATCAATCTCCTCCTTTTGTGGTCTTCACCATTTGTCTTGAAAGAGGTCAGAAAATGCTTACCCAAAACTCTCTCTATAGGTGGTGGGCATGTCTTTTCAAAGAACTTTGTAGTCTTTTCCATGACACCTTTTTTCCATGTTAAGCGCCAAAGCTGCATGGGTTTGTCAGCACCTAAACTGTTCATGAGTCTAAAATGTTCTTATCTGCTGAGCTCTACCCCTACCAAATGTATTACATTTTTATTGAGCAAGATACTTTATTTCCTCTCAGTCTTATCCCTTAGGAATTAAGCAGAGTACTCTGATTTATCAGCTCGAAGGAAAAGCATTTTCCATGACATTTGTCAGCTCAATACCTTCCAAGCCAATGCATATTTATTCCCAAAAACGCTACCTCACAAATAATCTCCATCAGCAGGGACGCCAGTTTCCTTCACAGATGAAATTCTGGGCAGAAAGGTTCCCCCTGACATTAGGCCCCCCTAGGAGAGCTCACAGTGCAGTCAGTCCGTTCTGTTGCCCAAAGCAGACACATCTGACAGACCAGAACAGAACAGGGACCACGCAGGCGAACACAGGAAACAGTGAAGGAAACACAGCAACCTCCAATATCTACTGATAATGCAATCACTGCATCAACTATCCTGAGGAGTTTTCCCCACCATCCTTTGAAATACCAAGTAAAATTAAATCAGAAGTAACACTTTTAACAGCTGGTAGTGTAGAACAGGCATTTTACAATTTGTTTGCTCTGCTGAAGTACTGTTTAATCTCTTACTACATTCCTATATACAGCTTAACATACAGGCTTCAAAATTATCATGAAAACCTGTTTCTTCCCAGCTTCTCTAACTGTGCATATCAAAATTGAATACAAGTCAGCATACTTGTCATCCTCAATGTTCCTTCCATCTCCCTGAACTCACAAAATGAGAAGCAGTGAATTCTCACTATTTTCTACAAGCTTCTCTGCAAAGCAATATTTGGCTTGCACTAAGCAAGAATGAAAACTGATTCCATGAATATCAACCATCCCCTTTAAATGCTTAAATTTTGGTTCAAGAGTCATTAATATCACTCAAATACAGGCAAAAGCTGAGCTTGTCACTACTACTATTTACCATTACCAGCATCATAGAAATCACACTTGTCACACTTTCTTCTTTAAAAAACATAACCAGGACAACACTGTACAGTCATGAAGATGAATCCAATGTTTTCAGCCTCAAGCTTTGCAATCCTGGATGTTCCCTGCTCATTTCCCACCACTGCTGGGAATGCAGAAGTTCTTGCTTAGGGTAGGTGATCAGTAACCCAGGGGAGCAGACACCAGCACCACTGACACCCCAAAAATGAGCTCCTCACACTCTAATTGGTCTTAGAACATTGCCTTGATTAACAGCTGCCCTTTTTGCAATTGCTTCACCTCACCCTGGATGTTGAGAGGGGTCTTCTGCTTCTCGGTACAAAGCTTGAAGACAAGAAGCAGACCTTGAAGAAGGTCTTTATAGGACAAAGTTGGCCTCACAATCACAGAGAGAGCACATTTGCTCGCCCTGACAGTCTCACAGCCAGCCTGTGGAAAGCTCTTCCCACCTTTACACATTTATTAATCAGATCAGCATCAACAGACCACTTGCTCTCCCTCTCAGGCCACCTCTGCCAGTGGCAGGACACTGCACCAAGTGGCACCCAAGACCCAAGAACAAAACAACTGCAAAAGTATTAAAATAAGCAATCCCACAAAATGAGAAATTGGCTTCTACATACCATGAGCCAACGGGCAGAGCCCTCCCTCCCCGCTGCAGGGAACTTGTCTCCCACCTGTCTGAGGCCCTTCGGTAACTTCTTCCTTTTCCCAAGGTGCTGGCACAGGTTTCGGTCGTTCTCCCGGTCGGAGCTGTACTGGTGCTGGTGGAGTCTGTTCTTTTTTGGAAGATACGACAGCCCATTGGTAAGTGCTTCCCGTTTCTTCTTGGCCAGAGGATTCTGTCGCTTCTCCACACGTTCCTGAGGTTTCAGAGCTACGTCCTTCTGCAGAGGGAGGAGAGAAACACAGTGGTCAAACTACAGCTCTGGTTTGGTTCCAGGTGACCAGCAAAGCACTGTCAGGGCAATGCTGCAGTCACCAGAAAAGGGCAAAACCCACTCTTCACTGATGTCCTCTTAATCAAAAGGTAGGCAAATGCTAAATAAAATTGGCAGGATGAAGGGAGTACATGCAAGGAGACACATCCTCCTTGAGACTTCATACAGTGAACCTCAATTCTCAAAAGCATCTCATGTATCAAGAGAGCACACATTTAGAAGACAGCATTTGTTTATAATGTTTAAATTAACAATCTGCTTTGATTTAAACAATGCTTGACTTTTCAATATTTATTCTTATTATTTCTTGTATTTGAGAAGCCAAGGCACGAGCTGACCTAAATCCAATTAGGGCCAATGAATCTCCATTGACTTCAGGGCACGTTCCCTCAAGCCTGACTTAAACAGTAGATTTCCAAATCTCAGGGAGAGGGGTGAAAAGTGCACGAAAAAAGCAACTTGTATTTGAAAACTTTGTCATTGACCCTTTAACCCCCAGAATCAATGTCTGTCTATAAAAAAATACTCCACTCTTGTAACACAAATGTGAGTTTTGTCACTTAGCCCACAGCTGTTTTCTTACAAATAACCTGCAACACACAGAATCCCTGGTTTCATTTCAGATAAATGTTACTTGAAATGAATCTTTTTCAACAGCACAGAATTAAAGGCAGAGGAAGAGGAGACTGGAGAATTCATTAGGAGAGAAGAATGAGAAGCTATTGGGAAGATGTTAATTAGAGTGCATACTGTGCATCCAGTAAATGCCATGTGCTGAGTCACATCTTCCTCAAGAACTGCCCACGTCAGAGTCTGGTGCTGCCCTGTGAGGGGCAGTTCCTGAGGCAGGGTCCTGCTTTCAGCACTCTCAGCTAACGTGCCTGGCTGCTTGGACCAGAAGCTTCCATGCCCACCATAAAGTGCTGGGTAATCTTGTGAGCCTTCCAGCCATTGTTTATTGTCACCTAATATTGTAACTGACAGCAGGAAAGGCTATTGGTCCCTGTGTCACATAAATACTGAGGCTCAGGAGAATGTAATTCAAATTACGGCACCTTTTAATGCAAAAAAACATGCCTAAAGGCAAAAAGCAGTTTGGCTTTAATTAAAGACTGCTCCCTAAATGACTCTCTAAAACACAAGAGCTTCACAAAATTCATAACTGAAACCAATGAGATGATTAATTAAACTGAAGACAGTCATTGTTCAAATTTGATATTTAGCAAAGGGAATGATTTTGCAGGCATTAAAGATGGAAGTACTGAACAGAAGCTATAAGACATTTTTTCTACCTTTTCTTCACCTAAGACACTCCAGGAGATACCCTGGGCTTTTCTTCACAGTGTTATTCATATCCAAAAAGTTAGGAGCCTTATCCAACCTCATGAAAGAGAATTTGAGCATCCTTAGCTACAACACAGGATCAGTAATCTAAGAACCTCCCGTGTCTCCTCGCTGGTTCCTCCCTGGCTCTATTGAAAGAGAGCTCAGTAATAGCATTGATCTTCCTAAAATGCTTTGGGATCTCCTTGTGCACAAGCTGAGGGATCCTATGGATCAAAAGCAAGAACAATCCCTTTTCTCAGCACACCTTCTGCCTCCCTTCACAGGAAGGTTTCAGGTTTAGCTGCATGCCAGAAATGCAGGAAGGCAAATTCTCAGGTGCAGTAACCATTTCACCAGTGCTCACCTTCAACAGCTTTGTGAAACTACAGCATCCACAAACACACCTGGACCTCCTGGATAGCAAGGGCAGGTTATAAAATAACAGATATTTTATGTTAGAACTGAGTTGTAACTTAAGAAAGCTATCACCATGCTGCTACCAATTTTTTTTTTAGGTCAGCATAAAAAAAAAATCCAATGTTTCATGAGTAGAACATTATACCAGCAAAGCCTTCTGTTAAAACACAGAGCTCATGTTTGTAGATACAGATGCTATTCAAGAGGATTCACTCTAAATGTGAAAGGCTGAGGGAGTGAACAAAGGAAAACTTTCTGGAAAAAAAAAATTCTTCTAATGACTAAGTAGCTTTTGTGGGATTTTTTTTTCCCCCAGCTGTGAGTGATCTAAATGAAACAGTGGCAGGCTTCCAGAAGCTTATAAAATGTCTAATGGGGCCAGGCACTTCCATCAAGAAATAACTTGTTCCTATTAGCTTTAAGGGGGGTATGAGATGGGTCAGACTCAGCAGATCGCTGTGGGTGTACCTGGGATAACCCCTCCTCAGAGCCCATGTTCCAGACAACTGCATGAGGCTTCACAATTGTCAGATACACCTAAAGAACGTGGAGCTCCTGAGAACTGGGAGGAAGAAATCTGCTCATACACCTATGGCAAAGATGAGTGACGCCAAATCCACAAAGCCTTCCCCAGGCTGGGTGGAAAGGCACCTTCTCCAAGGCAGAAGGAATGACTGGCAGGAATGTTCAAATGTAAGGTTCCTCTTCTGCTCAGATGCAAAGAGAGGCAAAGGAGCTCCACATGTGCCTAACTTGTGAAAGGGGCCTTAAACCCTGTTGGTGGGTGGGCTTGCTATGAAATTTAGCCATAAAGATTGGTGTTTAAACAACCCCGTTGCTCCAGAAGAGCTGTCTGCTTTTCACCAGCTGACAGCACTGTGGGGAAAATCACAGAGTGCTGTGGGTCAAACCCTTCAAGAGGGAACTGTGGGGTAGAGCCTCTCCTGGCTTTCAACAGAGACATGATTTGGCCTTAAAAGAAATACGTATCTAGAAATAAGTGTTAAATTCTTCATCTGCAGACAAGACAGCAAGAAGACATGGTGAAAGAATAAATCTTAGACACAGGAGGAGAGGATGCATTAAAAGTAGCTTCAATGGAGCTCTCCTGGGGTGTTCTGCTTGTGTTTGAGGGTGCAAACTGCCCAGGATTGTCTCAGATTCTGCCCCGTGGAGCCCCTGGGCTCCGTGGAGGCAGCACTTGGCTGGGAACCACGGCCCTGCATAAATCACTTCCCCACTTGCTGCCCTTTCTCCCTCATCCCATTTTTATCTTTCCCTTGTTTAGATAGGACAATAGCTGTACCATGCCGTGTGCTAGTACATTAGCCAGCACAATCTTAATTACAGACTTCAGGCATCATCATGATTAGAGTAATAAGCTGTAATTACTCTAAGGTGACAGGACTGCACAGACCTTATCTACACAGATAAGAAGATGTAGTAATATTTCATGTCGAGACGTATTTTTTCAGCAGCTACCCATGGAGTGGATTCAGCCTGAGCAGCAGACCCCATGAACACATTCAGTCTCTAATGGAGGTTTTTCTCCTCTCCTGCCAGCATACAAGCCCACACATTATTAAGTAAATCCTACAAACATATTAGGCACAGTTTAAAACCATCTTATTCAGAGATATCTTTCATCAGTAAAGTGCCTTAACTGTATCAGGAAGGTGACTTAAATGTATAATATGTAATTACACACAATTCAATACAAAAGTGCATTAATATTTATGAGTGTACTGTATAATCTAAAAAAATTTCCATTTGTTTTATTTCTGTTGGGCACATTAATCAGCCTGATCCCACTGTAGGTGCCCACGCAGGGAAGGGCCTGTGGTGCTGAGCAGGCTCTTGCTGCTGGGGTGGCCCTGCAATCACCCGGCTCCAGTCAGCATCCTCAGCTTCAGCCCAGCCCTGCCCCGGCTGAGGGGAGCAGAAGCAGCTCCCTGGGTCCATCAGATCATTTCTCAAGGTAGGAGGCTTGAAGGACACACTGCATTCTCATCAAGTCTTTCAGGGAGCTGTGCCTGATTTATTTCAGCAAAGTCCATCTTCTTGCTACGTAAATGACAACTCATTGATTAAAAATCAAACCCTCAGTGGCAGCAGGGCAGAGCTTTGTGAGGTACACATATCACCCCCATGAACCTCACCCCAGAGCCAGTCCATCACTGCCCTTCCCTCCCACCCCTGCCCTCTGACAACAACTTAAGAACTACATGTAAATAACTCTGTTCCACTCCTTATTACAGGATTTTTCTATGGGAATGCTGGATGAAAAACAACACTGTAAATGCAGAGTGCAGGAAACGCACTGCAGAAATTTCTCTGGATGAACATTTCAGGTGCTGCTCAGGGATTTCAAGCCTTTACCTTTCCAAACCATCCTTGTGGACCATCATCACAATTCCAGTGTTGTAAAAACTTATTTTCTGAATTGCACTGAATGTGTCCTCAGTAAAATACAGCTTTAAAATACTGTAATTTAAATTACAGTTATTAAATTATTAATAACTGTAATTTATTAACATTATTAAATTTGATTATTAAAAACAGGAGTAGTTTACACTGCAGTGCTAGTTAAACCAAATAACAATTGCAACAGTCTATGACTATATTCCAATTATTTGCTCCTCAGGTTCTTTCTAAAGTCCTCTACGGCTTTATATCAGAGCCCAACAATTTATCCTTTACTCCAACAATAAAGTATAAAGAAATTAGACATTTTTTTAAAATGTCAAATAGTCATGAAATGTCAATGTAATCCTTCCCTTAAAACACAAATATTTAGAAAAACAAGCTTGAAGCTGCCAGTCTGCCCCGTTCACTATTCAGACATCCAAACGTCCATGTCAAACAGAACTGTAAGAAAGGCACTTCTGGAGCCTTTCAAGGAACAAACAATTCTGATTTGATCAGGAACACTAGTGCAGAAGGAAGAAGCCAATTAAGGGGAAAGAAAATACATTTTCAGTAGCTACAAAAGTCGATTTGAAATTCTTTGCCCGTTCCATTCCGAGGCTAGGACAGCCCGGCCCCCCAGCCTGCTGTCAGCTGCTGCAGCTCCGAGGGACGGGATGTGAGGGGAAGCAAGAAACAGCCACAGGAACAGCACAGAAACAGAAACGATGGCAAAACCACCACCTCCACATTCACCCAGGACTTTGGGTACAGAGGGTGAGCTGGCAAGAAATTAGGATGCCTGCAGGGCACAGCTGAGAGAAATCCTGCAGCATGGCCAGCACAGAATCACAGAATGGTTTGGGTGGGAAGGGCCCTCAAAGCCCATCCAGTGCCCCCCCTGCCATGGGCAGGGACCCCTCCCACTGTCCCAGGCTGCTCCAAGCCCCGTCCAGCCTGGCCTTGGACACTGCCAGGGATCCAGGGGCAGCCCCAGCTGCTCTGGGCACCCTGTGCCAGGGCCTGCCCACCCTCCCAGGGAAGCATCACACAGGGGGAATCATTAGCTGGGAATCCAGGACAGCAACATGCACAAACTGAACCAAAACCCCTCAGAAACGCTGCCAGTCTGAGGGTACCAAATCTCCCATCACATCTTGACAGTCCCCATCAACTCCTACTGTGTTTCTGTTACACTGGGGAAGAATTTTTACAGCTGATGGATGAAAATGCCCCAGAACTTCAATACCTCTCTCATGTTTCATAATTTTCTATTTTAATTCTGGCAGAAACAACAAGATATAAAGGTCTGAAAATGCACTGACCAGTCCCCCTAATCTTTCAAAATCAGAAAATAAAATGAGATGCTTATAATAACCTTAATTTACCTCCAGATAAATAGTTAAATGTACTGTGTATTCTTCTGATGAACAATTAGTTCCTCAAAAGCTTTTAGGGGAAAAAAATTGCAAACACTCTTAAAACATCACCAGGGAGAAAGGAAGGCAGGTGTAAAGCACAATGCAAAAGAGAAAAGGATTCTCAGTGTCACTATTATGGTATTTTAAGACACAAGGGACTGGTGAAGAGAGGCATGATGTCAACTATATTGGGTGCAGTAGCCCATCCACTAATCCCAGAAACTCCTTCAAGCCACAAGACCTCCACAGAAAGGTTTAATCTTGTTTTGTTTGCTTTGTTTTCATAACGTTGCAATCCATCGCCTCCTGCATCTCTCTGGAATCTGAAAACAAAGTGGTTCAGTGTTGTGCAAAAGCGGTTGTGCAACAGAGTGAGGATGAAAGGCGGTGCCAGGCTGGGGGATGCTCCGGGTGGGTGCAGAGGAAGGAAAACAATAGCAGAGCAAGTTGCTGTCTGCTCCAGATATGTTGTGTGAAAGCACTTCTGTGGCAAAGAGATTGCTTTGATTTTTCATCCCAAAATCATTTGTTAACAATAGCATTGATAAACAGAAGGCTCCTTTTCAGGTCCTGCCGATTTAAATTACACACATAAAAATACATTAAGGCAACATTATTGAGGTTACAAAGTCAAGGGCTTGCAAGTTATGAAAGGCCAGGATTAAGGCTGCAGCCACCACCTTAATTCAGGCCTCTTGTGCATACACGCCGAGATACAATCTTTAATTACATGATCCCATGCTCCTATTTCCCTACACAGAATGGAAGGTGTTCAGCTAATGAGCAACCACACAGGATTTTGTTTGCTCCTCTTTGTCCACAGTGTGGACCTAGGCCTTGTTTACTGGCACTCCATTCACACCCTCCTCTGAATGCACAATGATTAATTTCCTCAAGGGCTTTTCTGTGCAGCTCCTCCCGACAGTATCAGATAGATGCTCATCAAATACCAGTGGCCTATTTCACAGTTGTTTTGCCACACAAAGGTATTTCCCATTTCATAGATGGCAACAACAGTCCTGACGTGTTCAGGTCAGAAATATCTGCTAATTTTAAGCATTCACTGGGAAGCACCCGAGGTTTGATTTTTCAGAGAACTTGGCTCCACAGAGCACTTTCTCTGTGAAGCACAGCCTTCACTGATTTCAGCAGCTACCCGGAGTGCTGAGCACTTCTGAAAATCGGCTTTAGTGAGCACCATGTGTTATAAGGATACAGGGAAGAGTTGTTTCTAAAATAATGTGGTGCCATGGCCTCCCTCAATGCCACGTAGCAAATACAAGCTGGAGATAGAGGAAATGTAAGACTTTGGTGCCAGCTGTTGAGCTGGCAAACGCTGGTGTCATACATGAAGATGAGCATCAGAGAATTGATTGCTATTCTTTTATTTCATGTTTTTCAAACATGACATGGTATTCTCAGCCTTATCCTTCCCCCCTCCCTTCTCAGTTTTGTCACTCAGATACTGTGCCATAACATGTTACAGTTGTGCAGAACAGTCAGGAAATTACTGGAGCCTGTGCAACCCGAATTAGGAAAAAGCCTCATCTTGGAGCCGGTGCCGAGGAAGTGCTGAGCAATGCCAGCTCACACTGCAGAGCCATGGAACTGTTTCTCTTGAAGCTGCCCGGCTTTGTGGAAGGCAAAGTACACACAGCTGATTCTGCTCAGACTGGTTCAGCCAAAAGCCTGCGTGCTCCTGCCAAGAGATCCCGAAGCTCTGGCTCCAGCCAGCTTCTGCCAGCCTAAAAGTCCCATCGTGTTTTCTCTAGAGATTTTTCTAGGTCCAACACAAGTTGCCAGCAAAGTCCAAGGTTATGTCTTTGCTGCAGATTTGACTCAATGACCTCCAGGACATCTGGGACTGCCTTTTGAGGCTGAAACAGCAGCGGGACCTGGCCTATCCCAGCAGTGGATCCGTGTCCTCTGCTGACACCGTCTCAGCCACGTTCTCTCAACTCCTCCACAGTTGTGCAAACTCTTCAATCCCCTGTTGTCCCTGCACCTCCAGCCTCTGATCCTGGCACAGCAGCCAGGGCTGTGCTGCCCACACTGCCCCTCCAGCCCATCCCTGCTCCCTGACCAGAATCAGCCCCAGCTCCAAGTGCTTCCAACAGCACAGCTCCAAACCCCTCCACCCCGCCGTGCTCTGCCCCTCACAGCCCCGAGGCTGCTCACACGTGCAGCCCCTGCAGCCGAGGGAGATGGATTCCCACTGGCCCTGGGTTTATTTCACTGCGCTGCGCCTTAAATGAATGTGCTGGACTTACCCTGTGAGCAGCAGGGCCACATGCTCATATTTGTTTTCTTTGTTTGAGGAATGAAAAGAAATAGAAAAGAGATGTGGAGAGCAGTCCCTAGGGATGCTCCCTTTAAATCTCCATGCCAGAGAAGAGGGCTCCAGTGCTCCTGCACTGCTCAGTTAGGATTAGAGATTAAGCAGAGAGAGGAGCACTGAGCCAGCTCCTGAAGCAGTGCTGAGTTTGGTTTGTCCCCTGGGCTGTGACACACCCGTGGCTCAGTTCTGGTGATGATCCCAAGGACCCAGCCCCGTTCCAGCCAGTCAAGCCTTGCACAGCACTGCCCTGATCTGGGCAAGGAGCACATCCAGCTGTGGGCACGGGCTGGGACTGGCATCTCCCACAGCTGTCCTTGCCTCAGGTCAAGGGGCAGCTTCAGGTCACAGCAGGGCCAGGAATTTTTATCCTTGGAAAATGGGGTGTTCGTGGTGGAGAGAACCCAAATGAACAGTTATCAAGAACCACCTAGAATTATATGAAACACAAATATTCCAGTTTGTCTAAATAATTGAGCAACTGCTCAGTTCTACACAAAAATTGTGGATTTTTTTTCACGTAGTTTTTTAAATCTTTACTTTTTGTTCTGATTTAGAATAGAAAAAATATTTTAAAATTTCAGACTTTATCCCCAGAATAAAAATGTTGTA
This sequence comes from Aleadryas rufinucha, assembly GCA_013397815.1. Lineage (NCBI taxonomy): Eukaryota > Metazoa > Chordata > Aves > Passeriformes > Aleadryas > Aleadryas rufinucha. The sequence goes on from VZTH01010362.1 coordinate 739,644, forward strand.
CATTTGTATCTGTAGTTATACAGGAGTTGCATATACTGATCAAAATACACATTCCAGGAGATTTCACTGGAGGGAAATACAACTCCATTGCAGGAGCTGCTGGCACAAAGCTGGCTGTGGGCTCCTCCACCCTCCATACACATATTGTGTTCTCTGAATAATTCAAACAGCACTTTGGTTGGCAGGCCACAGAGCCAGGCAAGGAGTTGGTGGGCCAATAAATTTTGCATTTAAAGGGTATCCCCCTTATTGTAGGGTTAGAATAAATGCATGTGGGCTTAGACAGCTCTCATCCCTGCTGTCCCTGCACCAGGAAACAGATGACTTCAGCCTCACACTGGCACCATTCATGAGCACAGCACTCAGCAGTCATAAAAAATGTATTATGGTTTGTAAATTGAATCAGAAGCACCTCTGCATTCCTTGTCTTGTGGGAAGATGGTGCAGCACCAGTGAAGTCCCATGCATTCCAAAGGTGTCAGGATGCTCCCTGGAATGTCATGGCCACAGAAAGGCACTGAGCTGGGACACACTTGGCTTTGCTGCCCTGTCAGCCTCGAGACTGGATGAGAAAACCTGGTCCCCAGGAGTCGAGACAGAGACACCACCTTGAGACAACACAGGTAACAACAACGAGGGAACTGCTGCAGGGAGAGATGGAAACATCCAAGCCCTGCATTTCTGTGTCACACATGCAGCCTCACAAGCACACAGGGAAACCAGAGCATCCCTCTGCACACCCAAGCCAGCAGGACAGAGAATGCAGAAATGAGCAAAGCAAAGGACAGAATCAGCAGAACTACTCATGGATTATGCCAGGTGGTGCAAGCCATGAGTAATCCAATCCAACCTGCAGATTTTTTCACCAAACGAAAATTCTCCACATAATAATGGGCTGTAATTATTGAGCCTTAACAAAAAATAATCTATTTTCAAACAACTCTTTTGCATCTTGCAGGTCAAGAATTCGAACTGCTCAACACAGGAGCTCTTCTGTCTTCTAAGCTCCTCCTGTCTCATATTCCTCTGGATTTTCTTTTTTCTTCTCTAGGAACCCCTAACTCTGCCACTGTTTTGGTGTGTGGCATACAGCCTTGCACAAAAGACTGATGAGGAAAGATTTTAAAATGGAAGAACAGTGATTAGAGAAGAAGGAGAGAGAAAGAGAGCTCAGCCAGGACCTGAGGACTGCAACACTTAAGGCAAGCTTGGCAATATTCCTCATTAGGAAAAGGATCAGAACCTTTGTGCAATTAGAGGGAAAAAAGAAATAATGGTTCAACTTCCCATCTGCAAATGAAACCACCTTCTAGCATTCAGGCTGAAAAAAATAGTAAAGAACAAAAGTTTAAGAAATAGAGCAATATGTAACCTTTCCATTTGCTGGCTTATTCTTCCCCAAGGAAACAGATATAGTGAAGATAAATTTGATGATCAAAAAACCAGAGGGATTACATTCTTGTACGGTGCTGATCACTGGCAAATCCCCCTCTCTGCAGTTCAGAAGCACAGCTTAGCATAACAGACAAGATTTATCATTGCCTTGTCCTTCGCACCACTTACAAAGTAGACATAAGTTGCTCCTATCTCAAGAGTCCTCACTCACATACACGAGGAAATAAACACCAGAACTGTTCTGCTTTCCTGTACAAAGGTATAAACCCTGAACCCAACAGAGCCCTGGGGAAATGCCACACATTTTCCACCTCTATTTCTGCACTGCTGCGAATGCATCACATCCTGGCTTCAGCTCTGGGCTCAGTGGATGCTCCAAAGTCTACATGGGATCACCCAAAACCCCACCAGGTGCGTTCAGCAGTTCCTAGGAGGTGAAACAGACTCTCCCTTCCATTTGTATGCAGAATACAGAGTCTCCAGTTAAATGGGCACAGAATACAGCATGAATAAATAAACAGAGTGTCGCTGGTGGCGATATGAGAGAGGGCCTCCTCCAACCTGGGGGAGGCCCAAAGTCCTGACCAGAAAGTGAAAAGACGAGCGGAGTCTCCGAATTTCTTGCTTCAGATCGTTGTTTTAATGAGCGTAATCAGAGAGACAGAGTGCCAAGCGTGGCACCCTGTTAGCAGTTCAAGAAAGGTGTGGAAAAGAGAACCTATCTCAAATTCTTGCCCTTTTTAAAGGCAAATCCCCCAATAGAAGTCTGAAACGAAACATATTTTCTTTATTCTGCCAATACTCTGTAACCTCAGCTTGAATATCCGGAGGAAATGCAGATATTTCTGTCCAATCAGTCTAAATCACCTTGCTGCAGAATATGGAGGTGTAGAAGAAGGAGAAAGAAGCCTGGAAAACAACAACTGTCCTCCATTTGGGCTTTTTTAGCTACTGTCTATTCACTACATAAACAATCCTAAAATCTCTAGATTTTTCACTCTGGGACATCACCACAAACTGCTCTAACATTCAGTTCAAACCATCTTAGATTCAAAAGTTTCCCAAACAGTTGGCAGCCTCCTCCATGGATAGAGATCAAAATACACCCTGTCCAGGGGGGTCACACAGCTTAAAACAGTCAGAGGAATGTCCTCTGCATTTTGGGTATCAACACAGAGAAAACCAGAGAAGGCTGCTTTCTCCAGTTTTATCTGGGGGCACAGACCCTGCAAAGCTACCTCACACACCAGAAAAAGAGAATTTCCTTCACAGCTATGCTGTGGCTGAAAACATAATGTCTTCTGCAAATATTCAAGATACTTTGTAGATAGATCTTTTAAAACTGAAGTGTCATCTAATATTCAGGGCTATTTAGTGGCTGGAAAAGCAATTACTGTAATATTTCTTGTTTATAGCCACCTAGAAGCTAAAAATTTAACTTGGTAAGGATGCACAGTCAGGGGATCTGGTTCCAAAGCAGAACATCTCAAGTCAAGAGCTTTGCTAATGCCTGCAGCAAACTTGCAAGGAGTTACAAAAGCTGTGAATCACATCACTTCAGCAGCACTTAGAGTCAAACCCCACTTCATCGCACGCCGCTGCCTCGGCTGAACTCGGAACCGTTCCTTCTGTAGGAAGCGTCCCAGCTCCTGTCTCTCTGTAAAACTTGCCTCAAGCAGGAACAGATAAAGCTCTGCAATGCATCTCTCGAGAGCCACGGAATATGCTGAAGAGAATTAGAACCATAAGCAGGAAATCAGTCTGCACTGGGAAGGAAACCTTCCCTAGGAAAGATTTGTTTTCTAAGCTGCTTGCAGGGGCCGGTATCCAAATCTCTCCTGTCTGACCTTATCACCACTTGTGCCCTGCCAGGCACAGGATTAGAGCTGGCTGGCCTGAGAAGGTAAGTTATTAATGTGGAGACTTGGAGGTGGATGTGGGAATTCCTGATCCCCCCCCCGACGCTCCCTGTGACCTGCAGCACTCAGCTAAGCCCCGAACCACAAAGAGGGTATTCAGGGGCCTGAAACTATTTAATTCCCATTGACTGGTTTTCCAAAGGAAATAAATGGCTCCATGAATTTGGGCCTTCAGCCCTCCCATGCAGCACAGCTCATCTGTGAAATGGAAGTAAAACCACATCCTATTCCATCTGTGCTTCGCAGTGCTAAATCCTTGAAGAGGTGAATGGAGGTGAATGGAGCAGGCCCCACAGAACACAGGGGCTGCACCCCCAGGCTCATGGAGAGCAGACAGGCCCTGCAGGGTGAGGGGGGTTCATGGCTCACCTCCCTCCTCCCGGACCCAGACCCAGGCAGCCCCTTCCGGACAGGAAACAGGAGTGTCCATCTGCTCCACCCCACGAGGCACAGCAGGGCTTGCACCGCCCAGTTGTTTATTTTGGGAACAACGGCAAAGCCAGTCTCTCATCTTCCAAGCCTCTCCAGCCCTTCATCAGGCCAAGCCACCACAGCCAGGGTGTTCCTGTGGGACCCTTTGCTGCCTCCTGCCAAGCAGGTACTTCCTGCACCTCCCTTACTCTCCCCCAGCTGATGTGGAGGGTGGGAAGTCATGACTTCTGTATCTTCTCCATCATCCTTAAGGGAAGAGATGAGCATCCACAGCCTCACTGCTGTCACTCAGCCACGTGTGTGTGTATGTGGTTCTTGCTTTGTCCCGTTTTTCCCTCCCACACAGAGAGGTTCCCTGCATGCCCTAACAAAAAGGGGCACAGCACCTCCCTCCCCAGTTCCTCATCCCAATGTTACATCTCATCTAACGTGGACACTCCTTAGAAAAGGAGTTCAGGACAGAAAATCCAAACCAGCACTTCAGAAAGACACCCAGAGTCTGCAGCTTTCTTATGAGGCAGAAATGACCTCAAAGACCTGTACTAAACAAATGCCTGGGGTGAAAAAGATGCAATAAATTACAGGATATAATTATTGCTGGGAAAAGAGGAAAGGAGGTTGCTCAATAAGATGAAAGAGGGATTTGAGGAATAAGAAATGAAAGGAGGTGTCAGCTTGAATCAGCCAGGTTGAAAACTGCTGCTGATTTTGACTGACATACTGAGACTTTCCAATTGCAAACTCTTCCTCTAATAAGCTGCAAATTCACCTCTACACTTTTACTTTGATCTTAATGCAAATATTTTATAATGGACACATTTAATGATTTTTAGGTGCTTATTGGTTCTATCAGACTTGATACTGGAATCAATCTCCTCTTTTAGAAAGCTTGGGTTAATGGCAAAGTTTATTAAACTGCATGCAGTCATTCAGAGAAGATCAATAGAGACATGATTACAGAGCAACCAGAGGATTAAACATGAGATTTATCACAAAATTAAACTGAATTAAATGTTCTCTGATAGCACTTGAAATGCTGTCGATACTCTTAACTGATAATCTATGCTTTCTGTGTTTACTTACCAGGCAGCAGGGAAGTCTGACTCAAGGAAATGACTATAACGTAAAATCTGCAAAGATTTGCTGAGAGCATTAAACCTCACCTAGAAAACCATTATTTCTTCCTGTTAGAAGAGCAAAAGCATTTTGCTTCTTTGCCCATTTCCTCTTTAAGGGAGAGGAGGATACAGCCCTCTCCCATATCACACTTTGCAATCTCCTCCTCAGGGCCATTATAGGATGCACAGGACAGTGAAGGATCCTACACAGGGTTACAATGAAATATTTTATGGTTTCCTGCTATGGCAGTTCTTACCTCATTTAGAATTAATTTTGAGTTCTCGATGAACCTTATTAAAACCCACTCCACACACTGAGAAATTTGCAGCCTTCCTGCTTCTCCTCTCCCTCAGCTTAGCCCAGCCACCCCCCAGGTTCTTACACTCACACCTCTCCTTACAAAGCACTGTGCAAACTTCTCTGATGTTCTCTTCCAAAAGAATTCAACTCCAAAGCATCAAAAAACCCAAACCAACCAACCAACCAAACCCCACAACCCACCATCCCCCAGAAAAAACCCCAATAACCAAAAATCCCCCTAAAAACCCCACATGCACCAGCAACACAGTAGCACTGTCTTAGGAAACAGAAAAGGAAGTCCAGGGAAAAAATTCAGGCCAGTTTTACAGAGAGAAAGAGAATCTAAATTCAGACCCCATTCTTTGAGAGGAGACCCACCCCTGCATCAGAGCGGGAATTTCCTGGCCCCTGCTGCACCCTGAGCTCTGTTATCAGAATCACTGAGATCATTTCCATCTGCACTGGGATAACATGGCTGGCCAAAACCTCAACTCTCAGCGGGAGAGAAGAGGGAAAAGGGAGGGAGGGAAGGAGCAGGAGACCCTGAGAACACAAGGGACCAGATGCAAAGTAATAACCCATCACAACCACAGCTTTGATAAGTTCTGATCATGTTTCCTTGGGTTTCCAAAATGGTTGCAACACACATATTCAACTGAAGAGTTCCTTTAAAATTTAATGTTTGTGTTCAACAAGCAAGCAGGAGGAGGGATGGCAGCTTCCAGGCATTTTTCCATCATACCTTTCAGAGAAAGTCTGTATCCCACCACAGCCTCCACCAAAAGCTTAATAAACTTTGATAAAATACCTCAAAGGCAATATGACCATCCAACAGCAAATAAACTACCCAAAACAAAACCCATCAAAAAATCCCTCATCAACTATCATGAATTGAATTTTTACTGACTCAGAGGGGCTTAGCTGCTTTCTAAACAGGCTCAGCTATCCCCAGTGTACTTTGCAAAATTCAATCCAGTAATCCAATCCCAGATGCATTACGTGAAATCTTATTTCTCCAAGCTCTGGAAAAGAACAAGCAGAAAGGAAGGCTTTAGGAACACTAATTTGCCAATAAATACTCACTGAGCCAATTTCGCCTTTGCTGCTTTTTGGAGGAAAATAAAAGAAAAAAAATCCCAGAACACAAACTGCTATCCTAGTACTACGTTCCCTTATTAAAACTTCACTTGTGGATAGAAAAAATACCATGCAGCACGTACCCTGAAATTAGCCCAGCATGTGCTGCCCCAATAAACAAATCCTTGGAAACTAGATTAGAATCATTCCCAGTAGGCTTCCACTACAAAAATCACTGCCAGTTCTGTCCAGAAAGGGAAAATCTCTGTAATATCTAATAAACAGACCAAAATATCTAAATGAAGAGCGGGGCATGTTCCAGCAGTAACCAGTGAAGCCACAGTCAGTACAGACAGTGGCTGTTAAATTTTAAATAATCGATAGCATCACGCAGTGAAGTCCTGAGTGCCCGAGCAGAGCCGTGAAGCTCTCGGTGTTGTGGGAGCCCTGAGCTGAGCAGGGACACACACTCGCCTTGGTGCTTCACTGGGAGGAGGCAGCCCGGGTTTATGGGATCCCCACGTGCCTATGGGATGCTCCATGGGTGACACAGATGGCATCAGGAACACAGGAGCACTGACACTATCCCAGAACAGCAGCTGTTTCATCAGGAGGGCAAGGACCAGGTTAGCAGCTGCATGTGACATTAAACATCCAGCCCTGACAGCATCCGTCTGCCCTGACGCTGTCCCGTGGGATCCCAATCCATCTCCGTTCCAGCAGGCTGCTGCCCTGCCTTACTGGCAGCAGGGAGACACACTGCCCTTAAAAATGAGGATTTCTGGCTTCCTGATGTTTACATGCAGAAAAAAGCAAGTAAAGCCCACTGTAAAGAATGCAGTTGCATATCTCAGTGTACCACCTGAAAGGTGGGCTGAAGCCAAGCAGGTGACAGGCAAACTGTGTCAAAAATGGGATTTTTCCAGGCAGTTGTTTCCCTGCAGCTGCTGCTCTCTCGGAAACAAAGGCCATCCCTGCAGCTCTTGCTTATGGGAACACGCAGCACTGCTGCTGACACCCCGTGCATCAGTGACCAAGAGGCAGCACGGTGCCCAGAGTGGTTCCTCCTCCTGCCCCGAGCAGAAGCAGCCTGCGAGAGACAGCACTGAACTACAGCTGGGAATTCCCGATGGGAGCCTCATCCCCACCAAACGGGCTCTTTCTGTCCTGTCCCACAGCTCAGAGATGCTGGACTTGCTTTTTCCCTCCTCCTCTGGCCTTTAGGCACAGAGGCCCAGGGCAGCAGGCAGGCAGCTCAGGACACAGAGCTGCAGGAGTTTCTGTGGCACCAAAAATCACCTCCCTCAAAAAGCAGTTGCCGTGTGCTGTGCATTTTATTAATTTAATGGTCAGGATAATAAATTTCTCAGTAATGACAAAGAAATTCCCTAGAAACTGGAGTACTCAAGTGTCATTGAAGCTCCATCTATTTAGCAAATAGATGAATGCCTTTCACCGAGGCCTGGCGTGTGATTAAGCAGCTGTCAGAGCTCCTGGAGCAGCTGCTCCGGCGGCACAGGCACAGGTAGCGCGCAGGGCTCTGTTTCTTTCGGATGCGAAGATGATCCTGATGTGAGCGGAAATCAGCAACTGAAAACCCAATTAATGAACTGACACAGAAGTAATGGGTCATTTCTGTAAGTCTTCTGCTCCTGTTGACTTGTACAAGCTTCAGTTTTTACAATCAGATTCACGGAAGTTTTACAAACAAAAGAGAACAGATTTTGCTTTCTGACTCACTGAAGTTACGTTTGAGTGGATTCACGCCTTCATGAGGGAGTGAGTTTTTATAGAGGGACTTTGATTTTTGGAACATATGCAAGTTTTTTCAAGGACTGAGATACTGAATCTATTTTAGTAGCTTAATTTCTTAAAAATTCAGGGTGATAAACTGTTTCTGTTACTTTTATCCTTCTAATTGAGCAGTACTTTTCACATGTGTACTCTGCTCCACAGCCACTGAAAGTGGAAGAAGCTTTCCAGGGAATTTCTGTGCGCTCAGTTTCCTAACACACACTGCAAGAGGTTAAGAACAGATAAGACAAAACTCTCTGCCCTCCTATTTTCATAACTGAAAATTCATGAGCAGTCCCAGTCAAAATGTGGCTGAATAACAGATTGGAGAGCTGCTTGTCCTTGGGTAGGTGATATCCAAGATAACACTTGGTCCATGGGAGAGGAAAAAGAAATGGCCATGAAGGGTCTTTCAAAACAAGAAATTGAAGCAAGAAGGAATCAGCAGAAGACTCTGCTTGTACAGAACATGGGTGCACCTCAAAGAGATGGTTTGAAAGCCTTCCTCTGCAATGCAAGACAGAGAAGGGAAAAGAAAGGAAATAGCCACGGGGACAGACCTTCAACCCGGAGACAACAAAATTTACACCAGCTGAGAATCTGCTCTAATTAAAGGGAATATTTCTGCATGGAAGAAAATGAAGCACGAGATGCTCAACCTAAGGCAAGGAAGTTTCAACAGAATATTAACTGCTGAGGCTAACAATTACAGGGACTACCAAACATCAGGTGGCACGAAGGGATCACCCAGGTGACATCAAGCAGGAACTTCTTCCTAAATGAATGACTGCAGTGAGTCCCCCCACTGCTTACAGCTCACTGAGAAAAGCTGAGAGCTGTATGAGACAAGGTGATCAGAAATTCCTCCTCTGTGAATCCTAAATATTGAGAGCAATGTGCCTGACGTTCTGCTTTGCTCAAAACCATCACAAACCCAGAAAATTTTGGAGCAAGGCAGAACAGTGGTGGAGGAAGCCATGGGGGAGGGGAGGCCCTTCTCAGAGCATCCCCAGCTGAGCATAAGCACACACGGTACCATTTGGGAGGCAACTTTATGTGCTCTTAGTAGTAGATTAATGAATGTAATTACCTAACATTGTGGCTGTGAATGCTGCAAAACTGTAATTTATAGTGTGCTGTAAAGTTCTAATGTGTTTTTATGTCCATAAGCTGCTTAACCATAATCTAATGCATTTGTACACGAGCACCCTCCTAAGTGGCTCTCGGATCAGCAGCGAGCACGAGTCCCCCTCGCCTGCACACTCCTGCTTTATGTCTTGATAAACCAACCTCTCCTGCTGGGCAGCTGAGGAGAAGCAGCTGCTAATGGGATGAATCATTTTAAGTCCAGTAGCAAGAACTTCTTTCCTTCCTTCCTTCCTTCCTTCCTTCCTGGCTGGCCAGAGCTGCAGCACCGAGGAAAGCAAAGCACCAGCGCTGTACAGAGAGGAAACAGCACAGTGTGGGTGTCCCTGGTGAGTGGTGGGATCAAACACAGAGCCTTGGTCTGCTGGAGAGCCAGGACTCAGCCCCATCTCACTCCTGCACCTTGGGCTCTCAGTCCTCCACAGCCAGGACACCAGGAGATCCTAGAACAGCACTCACAGGGAACTATCTCAAACAAAACCCTTCACCTTCCCTCGCTTCCAGCTGCTCTGCTCTTCTGTGTGCTGCTCCAAGACCCTGTGGTCACCTGAATCCTTCTCTGCTCCAAGAGCAGAGATGTGGCTGGGACTCCTGAAGTATGTGCTTATTGTTGCCACTAACTCATTTAGGCAAACCATTTAACTTCTTTATGCCCTTGTTTAACCATCTGTAAAATGGGACTAATAATAAACCTCAGAGGGATTTACTTAGACTTAATTAAATGGTTTGTAAAGTGCTTTGAGATCCTCAGGAGAAATGTGTTGTGCAAGTGCAAATTATTATTACTGTTACAGTGCTTTCTACTTCCAACACAGTTAAATATTAATGATCCAGTTCTCCTAATGCCCAGTGATACAACTTTCCCAAACAGTAATTTTCTCAGCTAAAAAGACACAGGACCTGGTAGTAGAACATCAAAAACCTTTCTTTGTTGTTCATTCCTAAGTAGTCTGAAACAGGAGATAAGAGTAAATATTTTAGTATGTATCAAACTAAAGATGGGGATCCCAAATGCATGTGCTGTACATGCAGTCAGTTCAGAGCCAAAACAAAGCCAATTAAATCCCCAAATCACAGTGTTCCTATTACACACTGCCAGAGACCCAGGTGGGAAAAGTCAGTATCAATGCTGATATATAATAAATGCCTTTCCTAGCTCCAGAGGTACCATGGCATGAGTGACGTGATTAACATTCAATTAACAGCTCCATCTTGTCAGAAGGAACATCAGTGCCCCGTTGTAAGAGTGTAACAGCTTCAGGGGCCAGAGGAAAGAACATCCTGGATTTTCAATAAGGTTTGTCTGTTGTGATCCGGCAAAAACGATCTGAAAGTTGCCTGCAGGCAAAAAAACAAACAGCCATGATTCCTCCTCTTTTGTCAGCTTCTTCCAGGCCAACTTAAAAGGAGAAAAATGAAAAAAATTGACTTATGACTTCAGGTCATAGGAGCTGAGTGGATGTGACCTGGTTTGCAAGGCCTGCCGAGCCCTTCCAGCACAGGAAACTGCAGCCACGGGAACAGCGAGTCCTACCCCAAACACTCAACTCTCACCTCCCCTGGATGTGTCAGAATCTGCTAAAATTGAACCCCAAATCACCACTGACAGGTGCTTTCTTAGCATTTTTCAGTATTTAGTTAAAATATATAATAATATATCAGAAGCCAAATCAAACATTGAGGAAAAAAAAGCAATTCCAAATTTGAAGGTTACACACACAACCTTAGGTGGTCTCCACTTGGAACTGTGGTGTGGTGTGATTTTTAATTACATGGTGAATTCTGATATTTCTATTTGATCTTCAATAATAATGACATAACAGATATATAATCTATTGATAACGAAGTCAAACACGTTTTTGCCATCCTTATGTACGACAAAGTGAGCCTATCTAAAGAAAGCTTATTAAAAAGCACTTCTAATTTACTTATATTACAGATCCTAAACATAATTAAAAGAGCAAAGAAAACAAAAGCCAAGGGATAAAAAAAACAACACAGCAAAAAAAGAAGAATCATCATCATCCCCAGATGAGAAATCCCCTTTGCACTGGAGCACCAGACATCAGAGCAATAAGGATACAGCAGGTGGGAATGCAGCAAACAGAATTGTGTGGGTTTGAATCATGAAGCCTTTATTTCATCTAACACAAGCTCATCTCATTACCCCATGCAATAGAAGAAACCTCACCAAAGACTTTCTGCGGCCTGTATAAAGGCAGGGAGAGCACCAGGACTGAAACCCTGCAAACTGTTCTCCTACACCATGGGGCAAAAAAATATTCCCACTTGCTCTGGTTTTCTGCACCTCCCTCACGGATCAGGCTGGTCACTGCTACTCCTGCAGAGATGCTGCCCCTGGTTCACTCAGCCTGCCTGGAATCTCACAGTCTGCATGGACAAAAATCCACTGCTCAGAGCCGAAATATCCTTCAGTGTGGGAGCAGTTAACCATGAACACTCACACAGTGCTGAGCTTCCAGAAAAACATCCCTGAGAAAGCCTTTTCCCAGCTTTATGCAAACAACCTCAAGGTGACCTGTGTAAATTCCGGGTGCTTTGGAAGCCAGGCAGAAGGGCTGTCACCACACCACGAGGTCCATCAGATGTTGTCCTTTGGCTCCAAACCAGACTGGCTGAGCCAGAACCTGCCCTGAGGGATGACCCTTTAAAAAAACAGCCTTGAAACACAAAACAGGCCCCCCACACCCCCTGATCCCAGAGGTGCAGTCACTTCTGAGCAAATAAAGGAACTGGGTACTTCTGTGGGGTGGCAGGAGTTGCTGTCACACAGGAATGATACTTCTCAAGGCCTGGAGTCAGTCCCCCACTGTTAATAAACTTTCTCCACTATAGCACAGTGTGCAGGCCTGTGTGCCATCTACGAGGAAAAGAAGATTTGTGGCAATTTCATGTTAGTAATAATTTTAAACCCATCAACTTCAACATAAGAATCTCTATCTGTTTCAATATTTAATTTATTTTGCCTTCTAGTGTTGTTAAATTAGGGAGACATTTTATTGCTCTGGTTGACATTTTTATGACAACTGAAACTAGGCTTCGTTTTTTAAGCAAAATTTCTCCACTTGAAAAGCTAATTAGTGCTTGTGCCCACACTGGGGATGCAGGTGCAAAAACACAGACAGACCTGCACACACACAGACTGCCTGGGTGGAAAGATGAACATCCTTTTGAGAATTTGGACATGCTGTACCTTTGTCACTACAGTAAATGGCAAGATTCTAATCTTTTCCTACTACTCCACAATTAAAACCTGCATCTGTGACTGGACACTACAATCCCTGAGTCTGCAATTTTTTCCTAAACAAGAATTAAAGCAGCACTTAACTACATGGACTGGCTGCCAGTTATTATATTAATATAATCCATCTTTGCTTACTCCTGTTCTAAAAGAGAAGTAAGTGCTCTGGCAGCCTTGAGCTCCTTCCCTTTTGCCTCCACCAGCTGATTATTTTCAGAATGGAAATGCTGGCCTCAGTGGGTACCTGCAAACAGCCTGACTGCCCGTAATGATGATCTACCTGTCTGTGCTTCCAGGCCACCTGTTTGCAGCCTCCCAGGAAGCTTTACAGATAGATAAAAACCTTCCAATATTTTCTCCACATAAACTGCAACCCATCCATCAAGTTGTTTACATCACACCGAGATATATGCACCTTTATCATTAGAGGAGCTGTCTCCAGAAAGGGGATGAACGCACAGACATCATAAATCTCCCCTTTTACAATGGCTGCTGGGACTGCATTATTTTTGTTGAAGGAAACCCACCCAGCAGCATCCCAGGATCAGCCATTAAGAGGACACAGTGCCACAGAAGGGCACAAAGATGGAATGTTTTTAAAACACAACCAAAACGCTCCACAGAGGACACGACGAGTTCTACAGCAGCGGTGTTTTGCTTGGCTCAAACGCTGTCATTCCACAAGCACTCTGAGGGCCAGGCAGCTTCTGCCAAGATTCTGAACTGCCTTCAAACCTGCCTGGCCTTCGATGTTTCCTATGAACACAGCCAGGGCATTGCAATTGCAATCTCACAGCAATTAACATTCTTCTGCAGTTTCAGTAAACACGATATGTCAAACACGGAACGTGCCCGGGCTCTGAAGGCAAGGGTCAGGCAGAACAGCCCAGCAGCTCCGTCCTCACTCAGAGATGTCACCTGTCCAGCCATCCCCTGCCACCTGCCCCCAGCACTGCCACGCAGAGATACCTGAGATCACCACTGAGAGCAGAAATGCTCATTCCTGAGATGAGAATGAATGAGCTCAGCTCTGCAGGAATCCCCTTTCACCACAAGGCCAGCTGCAGTGGACATCATGCCATGGCTGTAACTGGGGATCCTTCTGGGTTAGAGACCTACAGGGACTCAGCAGCTCTCAAACATCCCCTGAAGGAATGAAGTAGGAAGCAGCAGAGGAACCTGGGGAAGGTCATCAGCAACATCTCAAAAAGCTGTCAAAAAAGGAGGGAGCAGGTGTGACGGGACTGAAAGACAGCTCATGTGTGAATCAAGCCTGAACTGACACCCCAAATCCGAAAAGAATCTATGCTGTGATCTGCTCAGGGTGGGGAAAAAGAAAAGTCTCCCTGCAGTGAGACAAGTGTCCCAAAGGGACCTCCTGTGGATTTGCTTTGAAAACTGCTTTCCTGTTTATCTGCCAAAACAAATAAGGACAATCAGAGTTTGCTGTTGTAAACTTCTTTCCTCTTCTTGAGACAAATTCTCTCACAGCGTAGTAATTTCTTTTTAATTGCTGCATTTAGACAAAATAAACCACTTGAGAAAAAGAAGACATGCAAAAATAATAACAGATTTGAAATGAAGTCTGGACCTTAACTTGAGCTACGGAGAGAATTCAAAGCATATTAGAGTTGGTATGCAAAGTTATTAGAGCAATACATGAAATTCCAAAGACGACTAGAGCACAATTTGCTGTCTCCCTGCAGTGTCCCTGTGCCATGGACCCATCCTGTGCAGGGACCATGGGGCTGGAATTAGGCTCATTTTCACACCTAGGGTTCCGTAACAGAGAACTGCA
>VZTH01010367.1:5072-12572 GCA_013397815.1 Aleadryas rufinucha
ATTTTATTTTATTTTATTTTATTTTATTTTATTTTATTTTATTTTATTTTATTTTATTTTTTGACCCAGAATTCTTTTGTTTGCAGGAACGTGGTGCCCTCTAATATGTCAGCAGTGTCACATGTCTGTTACATGTCTGCCTGAACTTTTTGGGGATGGTAAATGGATATTCAGCTCCCCATGAGCAATATGGCTTTACAGGGGGATGCTTCATAAAAACTACAAACTCCTCCAACAGAAATAAAAGCTTGTTTTAAGTTATCTAAAGACATCTAGAAATAAATATATATTTTTTTCAAGTTGGATGTGTCTCACAAAGAGCCCTTTTTCCAGGCCAGGCAGCCACTGCTGCTGCTGCTGCACATCTCCAGCCCGTGGTGGTGATGTCCAACAGAGCCCAAGATCAGTCCCCACATGGGAATCTACCACAGGATTGGGGTTTTCACACACCACAGCTGTCCCACACCATTCCTCCTGCAATCCTATAGATTTCTTTCCATTACAGCCCTTTCCAAAGCCTGCTCAAGCCCAGGGAGGCAGCTGGCTCCTGCACCCACACAGCTGAGAGGCGTCATCCCAAAGCTCCATCCCAGCCCGGGGTCTGCTCTGACTCCTCGTGTTTGCATGGAGGAGGGAAATGAAATTCCATGTTTGCATGGTGTAGAAGAATGGCTCGTCTCTCGAGGGCATTCGGAATCCCAAGAGGGTCTGCAGGGTCTGCACAACCAAGACTGATACTTATGAACTAACAAAGAACAATACTGATGTTCAGAACTAACAAAGGACAATACTGGTATTTAGAATTAACAAAGAATAATAGGTTTATAGAAAGAATAAAAGCCCCTTGAGCCATATATCCTTGGGGAAGTAGATACAAATATATTACTTGGGGAAGTAGATATAAAATATACTAACACATTGACAAAGCACNTGGGATGAAATGAAGGGAAAGCTGGTTTTAGCAGAGGGGGAGAAAAGCAGCAGCACCTGTTCCACTTTAATGGGCTCCTTCCAAAGCCACTGCCAAGAACTGGAAGTTCCTAAGGCGCTTCCAAAACAAACATGTAAGCGGCAGATCGGCTTCGGGATCATCCCAAACAGCTGAACCACGATGAAAAGCAGAGAAAAGCTGGGAGAAGCCACGTTCTGAAGCGGCAGGATGTTCATTATTTATTTCTGAGCTACTTCTTGCCTCAGCCCTTCACAAACTTAAGGGAAACAAGGTGGACCTTGAGCTGTGCTGAAAGGAAGAGGGTGTAACACAACGACTCTGCTGGCACATTCCTTGGGGAAAAGCCAGGAGCTGGCAGCTTCCTTAGGATAAATAAGGACCATGAGAGTGTTGCAGCAGCTCCCATAACAGATTTATAAAATAGATGTCTATTTATAAAATATTTGTGTATTTTAAGTATAATTGATTGGTTGAACACAGCATCCAAATCTCACTTCCACTGCCTGTAGCCACACACACCTGAATGTTTTATCCCTGGAAAATTACCTCAACTTCCAGTGGCTTGCCTAAGGAGAGGTTTAGAAACTGAGCCACTGAAGAGTCCCCTCTACTTCAATTTTAAAATTTTCAATGTTTTTTTTTTTGGTTAAGACAGAAATTAAAAAAGCTCCTCAAATAAAAAAAAATGCAACTCCTCCTAGCCTGGAGTCAACAAACTGCCACTGATACATGTGGGCAGACTCAGATTACATTATTAATTCAAATTTTTCTAATTTTTAATTTTTTGGTAATGTTTTATAATTTACAATTTTGTCATTTTGTAATTTTACCTTTGTTTTTAATTTTTTTTGTGGGGTTTGTTTGTGATTTTCTTCCTCAGTGGTGGGAAGTGCCTGGTGACTGCTGGTATGGAGCTCTGTGAGTCATTAGTATAGATAATTCTTAATATTTATATAAGTTTTTTATATATATATATAAAATTTGATATATTATCTAATATATGTAATACAATATACAATTTATATCTCTATATATAAAATAGTTAATAACAGAGCTCCTAAACCAGAGTAAATTTTTACATTTGCAGGAGAAGTCACTGTTGATCCTCTAGAACCTGAATGGTAACTCTTGCCATGAAATACATATGAGGGGTCAGAATAATTTAAAAATTATTGGTTTTTAAATGGCATTTTTCTGTTTCATCAGCAAATGACTGCAGACAAGTGTCACGTAACTCTCACACACGTGAATTCACCACAGAAAAAAGATGCACTACCTGAAAACTGAAGGCTGACTGTCTTTTTCTTACAATTATATAGATGTGTGCTTGTCTTACCAAACCATTTTTCTCCTAGAGAAATAGCTGGTGTGTCACTTTTCAAATGGAAGAATCAGTGATGATTAGCACACAAAAATTAACGTTAAAACGAGGCTTAGTGAGGCAGCATTATTTGTTCCATAATAACACAGGGCGAGCCGACGTTTTCACTGGAGCCTTCATTGCGAAATTAACTAAAAAAATGTATTTTATCCACACCTAAATGTCATTTAGGCAGCCTTTCTTTGATAGATGAAGGCTAAAGCCACCCCAAAACTGCAGCTGAATTATCTGGTCTCTAATGACTCCAAACCGATTACGGGATGCAGAGCAATCTCGTTAAATTTTATTCCAAAGCTTACTACACTTGTGTTTTCTCTTATTTTTCTATCAATGAAGCCCAGGAGGTTTAAGGACAATTCATTATGTATGAGACCCAACTTACAGTGCTTGACTGTTGATTAATAGCAAAGTTTGCTGTGTGTACATTTGCAGCGTTAGATGCATACAATATGCTAACTTATTCTTCCACCCAAGCTAATTATTTACCAAAATGACTACTTGAGACTACAATTTATTAAATGCATGCATCCAGTCTCGATTTTGGCCCCAAAAGACAGCCCGGAATGAAGATCTTTTACTTGATGTGACAACTTCTGGAAACAGTGTTATTAATATTGTAAATGTGGCAAATAAAGAGTTCAAATAGCCGGGTGGCTCCGCTGCGTTTCTTCCCCACAACTGAATCAACGAACAAAGCGCCTTTTTAGGTTTAAAATTCATGGGGAAGCACATCCTGACATGGTTTAATTTAGCTGCTTATAAATGAAGTGGCTGTATGATGGTAGGGAGAGATTAAAAAAGGGATGAGAGCTGCAATAAACAGCAATAACCCCCAATTCCTGTCCAACAGCCCCGACACCGCTCCTTTTAAGACTTATTAAGAAAAAATTGATGCATTTAGGGAAGAGCACAAGAACTCAGAGCTGAGTGAGACTAACTCCTTGTCATACAACCTGTGCAATATTTTCCTCACTCTGTTTTTATCTGTTCTGCAGGATGCAAATTCTTATGGATCTGACTGGTGAGAAATTCTGCATCCTCTCTTTAACCCCGGGAAAGAAGCACCTGCACAGAGATTTGGGCATCATACACATGAGATAAATTCCAAATAAATAATATAACAAATGAACAGATAATTAAATACATAATACATTAATAAATTAAATTACTGCTACAATAAATAATAAATAAACACACCTCTTGAGTAAATACAAACATATCTAAATAACCTCAATTTTTTCCCTGATTTTTGCAATTAATGATATTAAATCTGGGGGCCAAACTGGGCTTGCCCAAGCCCATGATCCCTGCAAAGCTGCTCCCTGCTTATCCCCTGCTCCTGGTGTGTACCAGCAAACACTTCAAAGGATGGAGTGAGACTCCTGTCTCCACATGCCAAGATAAGGAAAATCAATGTCAATGCCCAAAAGACTCAAGTGATAGCACTGAAGGTCATTAAATGCTACTGACTGCCCTGGACCATTAAAGTTTTGATTGGAATCCTATACAGGGAGACACAGATTTCAAACAAGATCCTGCCCTGGGATGTGGCACTGTGAGACCACGGCGGCGACTTCCCGAGGAACACCTGAAACACGTCCAAGGCAAACAATGCTCTGTGTGTGTGGGCTTGGCTCCCTTTCCCTGAGCATTTATTGTCTTCTCACTGCAGTGAATCCCATCAGGAACAAAGACCTCTGTTAAAGCAACAGCCAGGTGCAAGGACAGCCACAAAGCTCTGGTTCTCCAACCACCTCAAACTTCTCCTGTGCATCGCAGTGCCCCAAGCCCTTTGCTGTCTGCTCTGTGCCACCTTCCTTCCCTCAATCCCAGACTGGTTTGGGTTGGAAGAGACCTTAAAAATCATCCTGTTCCACCCCTACCATGGGCAGGGACACCTTTCACTATCCCAGGCTGCTCCAAGCCTGGCCTTGGACACTTCCAGGCATCCAGGGGCAGCCACAACCTCTCTGTGTCAGGGTCTCCCCACCCTCACAGGAAGAATTTCTCCCCAGTACCCCATCTAACCCTGCTCTCTGGCAGTTTGAAGCCATTCCCCCTTTCCTGTTACTCCAGACCCTTCTCCTCTCCTTAGCCCACCTTTAAATTCTCCCCTTTTCCTATGCTGGCCACCACCATCCTCCTGACCTCACCTGGTCTGGACCATCCCTGTACAGCTCAGCCTGACCTTTACTGCTCTCCTGCAGATCTCCTGCTCCACCTCCACACTGGACACCAATTCCAGCACTGCTTTCTTCCTGTTTCCCACCCACAGCTTTTCCAGACTTATTCCTGTGCTCTCCAGATTTCGTCCTGCACATTTCTACCTCATCTGTGTTAGCAGGAATCATCCAGGCCAAGACAACCACGGCCAGCTCTGGTGCTCATCAGCACCGGGAGTTGTATCAGCCCAGAGACCTTCCCCAGAGAGACTCCTTCCCCTCCATGAATGAAACTCTTCAAAGACCTACAGCTGGGCCCTACTGAGAGAGCACAAACATTCTTAATATCAGAGTGACCTCTTCATAAATATTTCTGTTTCAAATCAGTAGGTTTGGCAGCAGAACGACCGGAAGATTTGCCGAAAACATGAAAAAAGCCCAATTTCTGTGCATCTTCTGTGTTGGAAAGGACCACCCTGTTCTAGATTGAGAACGGGGGAGATCAAGCACACCCTGAACCAGCGACAACCGAGCAGATGCTTCACATTAAATGTTTTAAAGCAGGAAGCAAAAAGGGAGCCAAGCTCCAAGCGGCAGCGCGCTCCGCCCGGGACGTTCGGCAACATTAAGCATAGGTGATATCATCAGTTCTAGCTTTAATTAGGTTAAAAGAAAGTCAGTTAATTTTAGCACTTACAAGAAATTGTTACAAAACATTTTTTCTTCTATAAAAGAAGCCTCCCACCAGACCTCGGAGGTCGGTTTTATCACAGGCAATTAAGTGTGTTAGGGCTGGCTGCAGGGGACCCTCGAAGCGCACACCGCGTTCCCTGCGCTATCTCCGCCGGTTCTGGGGATTCACCACCTCTCCCAGCCCTCTGCAACGGCCACAAACCCACCACCCCTCCTCAGAACCCTGCCTCGCAGTCAACTGCTGACTGGTATCTGAAGTCAAATTTACATTTTTTCCACATATCTCAGATATAATCCCAATTATGCATGGATTTAAAAAAAAAAAACCCCAGCAAACCTAAGGGAGTTAAAATACACATTACAACCCTTATACTGCAAGACCCTGGTCCCTGATCTGGTGCATGGGGACACTGAAGGACAAAAACTTGAAGGCTGAATTATTGGAACTGGGCCCTGACTTTGGATGTCCACCTTGACGTGCGTCAGTGCATGAATTCCAGATGACAGTGAGCACCAAGAATTATAATCAACAGCACCTGCAGATCCTCCAGCCTATTAAAATGAATTAAGATACAGATAAATCAGGAACCTCTTAAGAATTCAACTCTCCAGGACGTTCTTCAAAGCAAGTTCCCAGTGTGGGTGTAAAGTCTGTGACCCCTGAGCATCTCCTGCTGAAGTGAGCCCAGAGCCCACAGAGATGCTCCAGGGCTGGAGCCCCTCTGCTTTGGAGCCAGGCTGGGAGAGCTGGGGGTGCTCACCTGGAGAACAGAAGACTCTGGGGACACCTTAGAGCACCTCAGGAAAACGAATATATCCCAATTAAAACAGCACAGCTAATAGAGATCTGCAAAGCTTTTCTGCAGGGCTTTGAGGTTGCTACCACCCACATCAGCAGGATCTCTCCCACAATGGCATTACCCAGTCAAGAACCGGCTGTACCTCTTACCAATCTGGCCTCAACCCAAAAAGAGAACAGTAGCAAGAACAAAGAATAACAAGTATTTTCCTTCATTTGGATCAGTGTTTGCCAGCACTCCTTGTTTGCTCTTTCCAACACTCCACAGCGCCTCGGCCACCTCTGTGCAGGCTCTGTCAGGATGGGCCCTTCTGCACGGACCAAGAGAGCCCTCCCCTGCCACAGGCCATCCCTGCATCCTCTGCATCCACGAGGAAAAGCTTTTCTCTCAGGTAACCAAGCAGGACCCAATCACTGGATTGGAAAGCCAGCAGGGCACATCAATAAAACCAATAAAAATACTGTTTCAAAAACTGCTGTTATAATTAACTGAAATAATTGAGTCTATAAACTGCCACCTCAGAAGAAGCTTGTTAAAGGCTGAGCATAGGAACTGGAATTTAAACACACTCTGCCCTTCAAGGACCACCCTGGCCACAGCATGGCCCTTGCTTCTCCCATCTTCCCACAAATCTCGGGGTCCTGGGGGATGCCTCATCGCTGGGATCCAGGAGTTTTGGGAGTTCTCTGGGCAGAGGTGCTGCCCTGGGATGCAGATCTGATGTGACCTTAAAATCACATTTGAACCTCCTCACAGAGGGCAAAGTGGGATCAAGTGGAATTACAGCCCTGGCACTGCCACATCACATTCCTGGAATGGTTTGGGTAGGAAGGGACCTTAAAGCTCAACCAGTGCCACCCCTGCCATGGGCAGGAACACCTCCCACTGTCCCAGGCTGCTCCAAGCCCCAATGTCCAGCCTGGCCTTGGACACTGCCAGGGATCCAGGGGCAGCCACAGCTGCTCTGGGCACCCTGTGCCAGGGCCTCCCCACCCTCCCAGGGAGCAATTCCTTCCTCACATCCCATCACAATCCACCCTCCTTCAGCTTAAAGCCATTCCCGTTTGTCCCATCCCCGTTGTCCTGTCCCACTCCTACTCTGAAACCCCCTGTGCTGGGAGAGCCAGTGACACTCACAGACCACCCTGCCAGGATGAGACAGACAAAACTGCTTTACATAACTCCATTTGGAATGGGGCAGGAATATTTTCCCAGCCTGCCTTCCCTCCTCTCCCATTTGAAGTGGAGTGCCTGGAGACCGCTGTCCTCCGAGCTTTAGGTGCATCTGCATTACAACCCCATTAGCTTGTGTACTACACTCATTAATAAATAAGCTCCCCACTTAAGTGCCTTTCTTGTAAATTGGTTTGTTCTGTTCCATATAAATAATATAAATTTCTCTTATCAAATGTGGTGGATTTTTTTCTTTACCTATGTAGAGACACTCCAGCAATTTAACCTAAGGAGGAGTTCATGTAATGCTCTTCCTCAGTGTCCCTTGTCACCAGCCTG
>VZTH01010367.1:17572-22572 GCA_013397815.1 Aleadryas rufinucha
GCAGGGACACCTCCCACTGTCCCAGGCTGCTCCAAGCCCCAATGTCCAGCCTGGCCTTGGGCACTGCCAGGGATCCAGGGGCAGCCACAGCTGCTCTGGGAATTCCATCCCAGTCCCTCCCCACCCTCCCAGGGAACAATTCCTTCCCAATATCCCATCCAGCCCTGCCCTCTGGCACTGGGAAGCCATTCCCTGTGTCCTGTCCCTCCATCCCTTATCCCAAGTCCCTCTCTCTATTCCCTGTAAAATCCCTTGAGCCTCACCTCCAATGCTCCTCTGATGTTTCAAATCACCTTTCCTCGATTTAATTACTGCCAAAAATGTTCTTCTCATGGCCTAATTGTTCATCACGAAGCAAATGTGTCAAACCCATGGATTTTTAAATTAAAAACCAGGGAAAGCACGGAAACTTTACAGCTACAGACAGTGAACTACCACAGGCATTATGCAGAATTAAAGATGAAAATACATAATATTTATTTTCTGCCACAAACACACACATGAGCCTGTAGTTACACATTTTAGGTTTAACTCTGCAGGAAATAAGCACCATTAGTTCTGCATCTGATGCAAACTCAGATTGCAGGCTATGTAAGACAAGGATTTCAGCTAGAAATCTGCCTTTTCCTATATTTCCCTCAGTGTGAACCATGCAGGGGACATGAGATTAGCTGCATCTTGCTCATATTTGCATGACAAACAACATTTTCTGCTTCAGATCAAGTATTTTCCATTTGAAGAAAACAGTCCAGTTCTAAAAAACTGATACAGTTAAAAAAAAAAATCAACAATTGAGGTCCTATGCTCCTAATTAGCAGCACAGAAATTTGGAAGGTGCCCCTTCCCATGGCACAGGGGGTGGAAAGAGATGAGCTTTAAGGTCCCTTCCAACCCAAGCCATTCTGTGATCCCATGAAACTGGAAGAGTTTTCCCGTTTTTTCTCCAAAGAAAGCTGCTGGTTTAGCAGCCACAGCCTCCCAGCAGCCATTCCCCAGGTGCCAGGGTGAGCTTTGCTTTTTGAAGGCATTTAAACCCAAAGATATCAAGGGCTGTGAGATGGAAACGTCCTCAAGTTGTGCCAGGGGAGGTTTAGGTTGGATATTAGGAAAAACTTCTTCATGGAAAGGGCTGTCAAACCTAGGAAGGGGCTGCCCAGGGCAGTGATGGAATCACCTGAAGTGCTCAAAAATGCGTGGATGTGGCACTTGAGGACAGTGGTGACCGTGGTGATGGCTGATGGTTGGGCTTGGAGGTTTTCGGGGTCTTCTCCAACCTTAACCACTCCATGAGGAAAAGCAAGAGGAGGTGGATGACCTGGGCACTGGGCATCAACACAAATCCATAAATAAACTCATTTCTATTTGCCCTGGAAGGATCTCTCTGCCCTTTTCCCTCTGAGGGGGTGACACCTCGTGTCCCTCCACGATCACATCTCGTTGCTGCTCTTGACGGAGCACAAACCCTCTGCTTTGTGGTAATTGCTCCTTTGAACATGCTAATAACAAAACCTAACTCTTCTTTATGCTCCCCCATTTTTCTGGATTAAGTGTGAATTTTTATTGTGTTTTTTCCCAACAAGACATCTCGCTTGTAAATAACCCAACATTAAGTGTCATGATATAATTGATTTTCTAATGAGGTTTTCAAAAAGCATTATATTTCTGCTTGTCAGGAAATCTTTACAGCAGAAATAAGTCCTTCCACATGCATTCCTTAGAAACTCAACTTTTTATTCCTGCAGTGGAGTTGAGGTGGATTCAATCCCATGGATTGCTCTAATATAATGTATTTTTATGGCTCTCCACATTTTCCTGTTGCACTGGGAAATTGGGTGGGAGATTATCCCAGCAGCATGCCTGGGATGGGATAACCTCAGCCTGGGATGGGCAAACCCAACAGCAGAAGGGCTGAAGGTTGGACTTGATGATCTGAAAGGTCTTTTCCAACCTCAACGATTCTGTGACAGCTGCAAGTGACATTGAGGAGCATTTGGGGTCACAAACAAGGTACTGAAGTAGATACAACCCCCAAAAGAATTCAGCCTGGTCCTCTAGAAAATAAAATGGCCAGGTTTTGCTAATTTGGAAAATCTTTGGGGTGATGTCTGGCAAGAGCATGTCACTGATGTCAGGACTGCTTTAGATATTTATTATTTAATATGTATTATTATGGTTTAGTGGGCATGGTGATATTCAGGTGAAAGTTGGACTTGATGACCTTGGAGATCTTTTCCAGCCTTAGAGATTCTCTGATTCCACTCTATGATTTTGTCTGAATCTGGATCTTTCCAGCTGGCCACCAGCATCAAGAAACAAGTAGATGCCCCCTTGTAAAACACAAGTAGTTAAATTAAAAAAACCAAGTGAACATCGTGCTTATGCCAGAGAAAATGTTAATTTTTAAGTCTAAATTGTATATAAATTTATAGTTTCAAGAAGTGTTTGCTTGCAAATACTACTGGAAAATGAAAACATCCACCTCTGAAAACATCCACTGATCCCACCATTTGTGCTGACTCTCCATAAAAGGTGAATCTGCTCCAGCAGAAGCTTGGTGAGAGTCTTCCCCAGGGCCTGAGTTGCCCCCCAGGACAGGTTTAAATACCAGTAAGAGAATATCTGGTTTTTACCCTTTTTTAATATTTAGTTTGAAAATCATGTTCTAGCTCAGGCCAGACTTGCAAGACAGAAAATAAGAGTTGAACACTAGACATGCACCACTGGACACAGAATATTTTGCAGATCAGCATCTCAATTAGGCCCCAAATGTGGACAACAATCCACGGCTCAGCTCTGCATCTCTTCCAAAAATAAAACTCTGTAATTTCTTCTGAAGATTTTATACAAGACACCTGATATTGGAGGCAATCTGTGTCTGCCTTATGAAAAGAAAGCTCATACTTTTTGCAGGTCCAGGATTCACCCTCTATTGACAGCTGAAAAGGAAGCAGGAAGATATATACAGGTATATAAATATATATATATACACACACACACATAGAGAAACGGGGTAAATAAAAAAATATTCCCCAAGTATCACAATAAACTGGCACAAACCATCTTGCTGAGACAGTCTCAGCCTCCAAACCCAACAGAAAATATGATTTATAGCCCTGAATTACCGTGGGCAGTTTCACTTGTGGCTCCCCCTTCCACACTTGGGGGCGATGCATTATTGATACGACGGACAAACACACACTTAGGCTGGGATTTGCAATTTAGCACAGGGTTTATAAAAGGACCAGAAAGAGACAGTGGATGGTGGATGGAACTGAAGAGCAGGGCGATGTTTGGTGGGGTTATCGACCTGCCACCGGCAGGAACCTGCTGCGAAGGGCTTGGCAAAATCCCTACACAGCTGTTGGGAAGCTGCTCCGTGAGTACTGCAATTAATAGATTAATAGATTCATTAAATTCGATGCCTGTTGAACCACACTCCCCACACTGAGTGTCCACAAAGGCCCTCCCCACCCATGTCCCCGAAGAGGGACGGGTGCTCCAGGCTGTCCTGCTCGTGGACACCAGCCTGCCTGGGGTCTGGAGGAATATAATCATGTTCCTAGCCCTCGGTCACACCGGGCTGAGGCCATCCATCAAACTCAGAAGGAACTGCAAAAAAGGAAACCAGAAGGACCCAACAGCACGATCACATCAGCCTTAATGCCACAGGAAGCCAGACAGGAAAAAAAGGGAATAAAAAGTCTGCAGTGCATTGGGAGAAGCTTTGTCTCTGTGGAAAAACACCTACCCTGCCTTCTGCAAAGTGTGATCCCTTCCTCTGCCTCATCCTTTGTCCCTCCAGCACCATGGGACGTTTAGATTGGGTATTCAGAAAAATTCCTGCATGGAAAGGGCTGTCCAGCCCTGGCACAGCTGCCCAGGGGAGTGGTGGAGTCCCCATCTCTGGAGGGATTTAAGAGCTGTGTGGATGTGGCACTTGGGGACACGGGGCAGTGGTGGCCTTGGCAGTGCTGGGGAAGGGGTTTTGGAGGATTTTTTCAACCTGAGTGATTCTGGGATTCTATACTGTGGCCCATTCCTGCTGCTTTGTTAGGAGATGTTATCTGGTGTGCTCACTGCAGCACCTCTGGCAGGTGTCCCCACCGTCCCTTCTGTCCACTGTCCATCTGTCCTTCCAGCCTCAGGCTCCACACTCAGCCCAGGGACACCTTCACCTGGAGATACCGGAGAGCCCCAAGGTGTCACAGTGGGGTTTGCCAGGTGGTGCCAGCCTTTCCCCTCGGTGGAAGGTGGCACATCCCAAGGGCATGAAGGTGGCACATCCCAAGGGCACACCCAGAGCGAGGAACAATGACAGGGGAACAGCGGGTCCGAAGGCAGGGTCAGACAAATCCTGGCTGGATGTGGCAGCACCTAAGTCTGGCTTTCCTTATTGGGACTGCACGTTCAGCTGGAGCTGGATTTCTGCACAATTCTGCTCTGACAGGGGAATCAAATCACATCAAATCAATCTAGAAATCCTGGATTTGACCATTAACACCAGCCTAAGTCCCCTCACCAGCGCACCCCACCTCGTTGGGCGGTGAGGGGTGACGCTCATCCCACATCTGCCGAAAATCCCCCCCCTTCCCAGCGCTCCAACACAACCCCCTCTCCATCTCCCCACCCCGCGCTTCGCCTCCCAACCTGAGCCCTCCCAAACTTGCACATTCCAGCAGGGCCAGGACTGGCACAATGGACCCATCAGGCCCTGGTTGCTCTCTCTGGAGGGCAGCCCTGCTCCCTCTCGTCCTCAGCGGAGCTCGGGGTCCCGGGGGACGGCCGGGCTGTCAGCGTTGCTTCCCGACCCACTGCACTGGAACCCCCGGCCTCCCTCCGCCGGGGCTCCCGCCCTGCCCTGCATACGAACGGCCACGGCCACGGCCAAAACGGGGGAAAAACACAGGCAGCAGCTGAGATCTGCCCATTTTTTGTGATTTTTTTTTTCCTTCCCTCAGTAATCTTCATCAAACTTTCCGTTTTCGTCTGTCTCGCTTTAA